>JAYJMH010039343.1:0-15423 GCA_036873815.1 Phacellophora camtschatica | reverse complement strand
GCTATCAATTGCTATTTTTATAATTTTTGGTGGAATAGTGTCGGCCCCAGTTGCTTTGTCCGCTTGGAGGTCATTAACTATTTGTCTTATTTCATCATTACCAACATGTTTTAATTGGAATTTAGTGGTATCGTTAACGCTTTTTTGAATTGTTGTGATACTAGCATGGTTTGCAAAAGGCTTTATCTTGCCTAGCGTAAATAAACCTTGACAGATGTTAAGGTTTTCTGTCTGTTCTGGATGTTTGATATCTATGATATTGATATTGATATTGATGTGTGCAGTGATAACCAATTTGTGCAGTGATAAAGTGAAGCTGTGCAGGGATTAACAATAAAAATGTGCAGTGTTAAAAGAGTACAAATGTGCAGTAATAAATTCTCTACAGAAAAACCCTTTGAAAAGTTTAAGAACGAGGACGAGGGAGTAAACGGAAAATAATATGATGAACGAGGGAGTAAACGGGAAGTAATATTTCATAGTTTGTTATTTTCATCTCCCTTATTCAAAGCTCTTCATTGTGATATTGATGAATGAACCATGAGTCGTAGGATACCGTTGGATTATAACTTGTGACGATCGTCTGTTTGCCCCTGTCCATCTCAGCGACTGTTGATTGGCTGACAGGAACAAATATCATCTTCACAGCAGCAACAACCAACTGCGCTACGCACTTGTCAGACTAGCTTCCAGTCTCAATTTTTTGAAAACTAGCTACAAAGAATATATTTTTCAAAAAATTTATACTTGGACCATCTCCAGATATATGACAAATATTGTTTGTTCTTAAAATAAACCTTTCAAAAAATCTTTTTAAGAGCGATATGTCCAACTGTTATTTGTCATGTATCTGGAGATTCTCCAGGCCATTATCTGGTATCTACCCCCAAAAACCGCCAATGGGCGTTGTTCTATCGCCCATGACGAAGGCTTTAAAATCGATCATTGTCTCTCTACTAATTTAAATTGTTGATGATTTTTTTTCAAAAGTTATAAATTCAAAACTAAAAGAACAAAATTACTTTCAAAATTACTTACGGTCAAGAACTTGCTCATGCCGCGAGGTTCTTTATTGATATTCAATTCTGTCGGGAGAAAATTATAAAGATTTTTATTTGATATTTGTTGTTTAGTGCAAACGTTTTAAAAAAATCATGAAAGACATCATTGTAAATCAATGTAAACAAATTCTTGACGAACTTTAGCAGCTGATTAAGCATTGCTCTCGATCGGATTTAGACGACTTTACTGAGATTACTTCTGTGGAAAAGCTCAATAAATAACAAGTGCATTATTTCGAATAGAGAGGCAAGTCTGCAGAAAACTCCATTTGTTATCAATATCCAACGATGGTTAGTGGAAGTAATGCTACTTTTTTGCAAGAAAAATTTTTACATTTAGCCCAGATCTCCTAGGAATTATTAAAAGATAAATCTTAAAAATAGTCAGCGTCTGAAAACTTTTCAGAAGATGTTTGGCCTAGTTACCGTTTTTTAGTTTTGGGAATTCAGTAGTTTCGCCGTTGCGTGCCAAAGTCATCATCATTGTTCGATCGTGGTCAAGGTATTGGAGCTTACGATACCTTTTCAGAAGTCGTCCCTGCCCTGCATTGCCAATGCTAGGTCACAAACTCATATACCGGTATCTCTAATAACAACATCTGGGAAGGTAAGTTTTCTTCGACCATTTTGTTTAGGTTTCCAGAGGACGAGTGAGAAAATTTTGCTCTCCTAGCTTTTACTAGAGATAAGACTGAGCAAAGTTTAACATAATTTTCTTTCCACGTAGGGTGTTTTTTCCAGGAAAGATTTTTACTCTCGTCAATATCAATAGCCTGGTATAAGTTCCAACGAATTGTTATTGTTACGAAGGGGACATCCATAAAATGATTCCCTTTATTCACTTGAAAACGTCCAGTTTATTTGTTTCTACGAAGATTTAACAGGGCATTACTGTCAGAAATAAGAATTTCAGGATGTTTCAGGGTTTCGAGACACTTGAAAATGAGAATGCTAACAATATAACTAATATTTTATCTTCGTAAAGGCAGATAGAATGCCCTGCGAAAACCGGTTTTTCATTATTGGGGGTGTCATACCCTCCTCCCCCATACCCTACAAGTTTCGCCCCTGCATGGCAGTTTGAAAGGTTGGCCTAATCTCCTCGGGTGCAAGATTTAAAATGTGAACCCCTCAAACCAAAATCCTTAAATACTGCCTCTGCAAGGCAAATGCAGAAAAAGCAAACATTTTCCACTTTCAAACAACACATTAAGTAGCAGTTCAATTTCTCGCAGCTTCATAGAGTTGATATTTTAGATTAGGGGGCGTCCATATAATACGTACACACTAATTTGAATTATTTTACCCCTTTCCACGAGAAAAGCAATCAGGGAAAACGGACAATGACAATGGGTGTAAGATTTCGGTTCCTCCTCCCCACGGTGAGAACGCATTGATACGTTTCCGTTAAATTTAAACCAATGAGAGACAGAGAAGCCAAAAAGGCTGCTCTGTGACTAAGGAGACAATTTCTTGTCACAGCCAACAAGCCAAAAGGTGGTAGAAAATAAAATATGGTGTGAACAAACGTCGGAATGTATTTTTCTCGGTATTAGTAATGATTTTCGCTAAATGTGTTTGTCTATGAGCTCTCTTTCGTCACCTTTCTCTGGAAGGTGGGACAGTTCTCTCTATATTTATAATTTGAGCATCTGTCTTTTTTAATTGAATGAAACAAGGCAAATTACCGTTTACAACAGGGGCATAGCTGGTACACACATAACTGTTGTAGCTTCAAATTATTGAACACAAAATACGATGAAAAGATCAATGTTTTTCTTCACATTTAATTGACAATTGTAAATTTTCACCTGTCCATATTTAATTTACGCATAAAAATGGTGAATTTTGTGAATGTTGATTCACAAATCGTAAAAATCATGTAATGATGGGAAGAGTACATTTTGACATCCGAAGAAAGAAGAAGAAATTCTAGACTTGGCAACATGTAAATATTCCTAAATATATATATATTCACCATGCAAATAACATCAGAACCTTTTGCTGATTCATTTTCGCATCCCGGTGCAAAATTCATGTTAAATGAATCTGTTGTGTAAGAATTAGTTACGCGTTATTAGTTACAATTGGTAACAGAGGTGGGATACGAGACACAGAAACTTCCCTTCATTTAATCATCATTTGATTATTCATAAAACTGATGATTCTTTCTAATCTCAAGATCAAAAATATACTTACAGGAAGGAACTAACGTAACACATTAAATAATTGTTCAATAGGATTTACTCTTAAAGACATGTGATTCATTGCATTTCTTTATGTAATTTTGAGAAATACTTTTTTCTAAATGTGTGTTATTGTATCTATTGTAAATCTGAGTTATATGCACCGTGAATCGGCCGCACGAGAATCTATACAGTTAACATTCGCTAACTCGATTGCCCGTCATCTGGAACATTCGCTATTTTTTACAAATTTTCATTTCCCTTCGCTGGGCTTTCATGTGAAATACTGCCAGTTCATTCGAACATTCCTTATATTACATTCCATATTTCAATTTCTTGTGATGAGAGTTCAAGATAGCGGATGTCAACTTTATATTAAAAAAAACATACATTATTTATTCTACTCGCGGTGGATTTTTGATCTGGAAAAACCTATTTGATCACGGGCTTTAGGAAAAGTAAAGTTTTTTTTATTTTTATTTTTATTATTTTTATTTATTTTTTGGAAACACTTCGATTTCTCTCATTCTACCTGTCCTACACTCCGTGTTTTCAATTCTGTCACAAAACGGAAAGTAGGACAGGCAGAGCGAGAGAAATTGAAGTGGGAATAAAAATAAACTTTACTTTTCCTAAGCCCCGACGTGGTTTGACCAAAAATAGCTAGAGTTAGTTTTTTCTGATTTAAAAATACTTGCTTTCATTTTTCAGAAGTGGTTACATTTTGGGGACTGGAACACTGGTATACTTTTGAGTGTGAAAAAGAAATGCGGTAGAGGAGCCAATTAGTATGGATTAACGATCTAAAATTCACCACAATAATGCAGTACGTGAAATCTACATTAATGGTTTCATTTATTTTTGCAATTGAAATCGTTGCCTTTGCGTGCTCATTTGTTGGAAATGTATTCCTGTTAATATTTTCAAAGAATCACGTCAACCTTAGCAACCAAGTTCAAAAACTGCTCATCAAAAGTATAGCGTGTGCCAACTTGTTCATAACGACAACAGCCATGCCTGCCAACATGGTTTGCATCATGTTTTTGCTCCGCAACGTCCCAAGCAAAAACGAGCCTCGATTTCACGCTGACCATTTAATTGGCACCAACAGCAGCAATGCAAAAGTTGAAGTGGATGACGTGGCTTGTCTTGTTCGTTATTCCGCGACGTTTACGTTCACGCAAGCTTCTTTGACATCTCTAGCCGCTCTTTGCGTCTTAAGGCGAGACTTGGTCACGAAAATTCCCTTTGGAAAGTCTTCTGTGATCAGCTCTGAGAACGTAAAGAAATTATTGTGTTTTTTATGGACGTTCAGCTTTGTCCCGAACGTCATCTTAGGCGGTGTCTACGTGTATTTATTGGTATTGTATGGCATTGCTCCGTGTGAGCCGGCGGGTATAGAAAAAGTCAAATTGCACTATTATACAAGTTTTTGCGAAGCGATTAAAACATTCGTAGTTTTTGGAGTCTCCCTTACTTTGATTGCCAAAACTGCCTTGCGAATAAGGCGGACCATCAAAAAGCAAAAGAATTCCGTAATTGGTACACATCCTCGAAAAATCCGACCAGTTAACGTGAGAAGAGGACAGAGGATTCCAGACCCGGAAGGTGCCTCGGGAGCCGGTTATCAATATTTGAAGAGATTAAATGCGATATTTTATTATGCCGGTGCTTTTGCGATGTTGTGGTTTCCTTTCGCAATAATTACCTTTTCATCTATGGACATGACCAAAGAAGAATATTCATTTTTCTTCACGATTGGTTACGTTTTGGCCCATTGCAGTTTCGCTGTTTCGCCGATTGTTTACGCATGTGCGGACACGAATTTTAAAACGTTTGTGAAAAAAAAGATTAAAAGGCAAAGTAATCAAATATCGTCAATAAATATGAATCGAAGGAATTTGGATGGTTTAACCTGTTAAAGAACATTTTAATCTATGTATGGACAATCATTATGAGTTTTTTAAGGGACTGGTAATTGGCGAGGGGGGAAAGAAGGAAAAATACTGTGCCTTCAGAACTTGTAAAAGATAATTGGGGTCTCCAAAATTTTTGGCAGCCCAATAGGGGAATCCTTAAAAAAGGTGACTGTCAAGGGGGGGGGGAGTCTAATTTATTTGGCAGATTTTATGGGGTTTTGCATATTCTTTATGTGAAATAGCCAGTGCTTACCCAGTGGATAAGTTGCCCCGAGACGGAGATGTGTCATTCTAATAATAATAATAACAATTAGAAACATATCAACAATTAAATTTCTCCTTTTCCTTCAATGGATTTTTTTCATTAGTTAACAAACGTACATTTATGAGTTTGTAATTTAAGTTTAATGTGATTCAGCTTATTACTTTGCGTTAACAATGAGACTTTTAAAATTTTCCACAGCCCGAGAATCACTAGTTTTAGTACTTAGAAATACATTACATGCATACAATGGAAAGTAAATATTGATATAAAAATAGATAACTGCAGCCAATCTTGCAACCCTAAAATTAAATATTTTCCAGGGGAGAATACCCTGAACCCCAAGAAATGTGTTACTGCCTTTGATACACGTTTACGCCAAAAGCGTCTATTATTTGTTCACAATTGTTTCTTCTGTAAATTTATCCAAATTGACAACTTGAACAGCTCTTTTCTGCTATGCTACTACATTCAACAATACATAGGTAACATTCGCTTTTATGTAGCATCACTCGTGGGATTTGTAATTGAAGCAATTTGTAGAGTAAGTAAAACTCACCGAAAATAATTTCATGTAATAGTAATATGGTGTTGCTTTTTTTTGAAATCTTGGATCTGAGGCGAGCATGTTTTTATGCTGTTTTAATAAAGTGGAAAAGAATTGCATTAAAAATTCTAAAAATTAATTTAGGAAAATGTTGCTTCTATGGGGCATCAGAATGTGCTTTTCAAATCTGTAACGCAAAATAGATTATATTTCTCTTTAATAAAATGATAATGAAAATTCCACAACATTTAAATACATAGGGAACATAACAAACTATGACAGTCCAGAAATATTGCTTTGGGGAGGAGTGTGGAATCTGGCAACAAGTGACATTGTTGGAAAAAACTAGTTTCCAGGCCTAGGACCGGGAGAGAGGGCATGAGGAGTAAACAAGATGGTGGACACAAGACAAGTAGCACTGTAATGATAATTGTAGTTTGTTATCTTACTCAGGGGCGCACATCATGGGGGGGGGGGCGAGGAGGACGACTCACCCCCCCCCAATGTTTTTCAAATTCGGTCCCAAAATGTTCAGAATTCGGTCCCAAAATTATTTGGTCCTTTCTTTTGAGAACAGTTTCTGACCGGCTCAGTTTTAGTTTTTCGAGCCCACATTTTTTTGACCCGAAATAATATGAATCACATGGTGAGAGCCATTGTCTTTGATGACAATGTCTTTGATGTTTATGTCTAGCATGTAGTGCAGCCTTACAAAACTTTTTGTGAAGGCAGCTCGAAATACTAAGAATGATTGTTATGCCTGAACTCAACTTTTTAGGTTCTAATGCTTGAAATGTTCTCGAAACCTCTCCTTCTTCGTGCATGTTCTGAGGAAATCATTAAAATTTTAGGGAAGATTGCTCCATAGTTCATAGAAAAAATTGGGGGGTGGAAGAAGAATAGGTATCAAAATGTTTAACGGGGGAATGGATCTTTTCGGATATAAACGTTGTTCTATTGTGTTACAGCACAAGCCTCATTTTCAACAACATTGATGAAATTCCATAAGTACAAAAATTCCAAAAATTGAAATTCCAATTCGATGTTTTTGGACATTTGGGAGAGAAAGAGGCAAAAATAACCATTCCCTGTTGAAATACAGCACTAGCCTCGAGACAAGGCTCTATTTCCGAAAAAGTCCAGTTTGAACCAGAGACCCAGACACGAAAGTTTCCATGAACTTTTTGCGAATTTGGCCACCATATTTGCCTTGCAGAAACGTCAATAAAATTGCAAAAAGCCCCCGGAGCCCCTTGATCGTTGCGCTTCGCGCAGTTCCTCCGCCCGACATTTATTGGAGCACCCGTCACCGAATTTCTGTATCAATGCCGTAGACAAAGTTCATATCAATGCCGTGGTTGAGCTGTTTCCCGATGGTTGCAGCCCTGACGCAGATGGTCTTCCCTTGGAAATAAATATATTCCAAAATCATTGCAGATCAAGTATACCAGCAGTTTCAACTATACAAACAGCTAGACTACAGATTATTGCCTCAAATTCAAGAATCTTTTCCCCCTGATGGCAAAATGCATGCGCCCTACTTTAACTGCACCAATCACGTCTGCCTCAAGTGAACGAAGCTTTTCAATACTCAAGTTCATTAAGACATTAATGCGCAGTGCTATGAAACAAGATAGACCGAGACATCTTATAAAAATTGTTAGTGAAAAGAAATTACAGACGATATTGATTTGGACGAAATTGTGAAAAGGTGGGCAAAGTTACCAAAAACAGGACGAGTTGTCAGTATTGGCCCAAAAGAATAAAGTGCTTGTTACCTATTAAACATTGGCACGTATTCTTATGTGTTTATAACATTCTAACGATTTGAGTTACAATTAAAGTATCTAACAACTTGATGTACCGAGCTATTTTGAAATTAAAAACATTTTTGAATAGGAATTATTTGTAAATAAATGAAAAAAGTATAAAAACTTTTTGTTTGCTTTATCCATATCTAAACTTTTCTGGAGCTGGAATACATTCGGTCTACGTTTTTCAAAAATTCGGTCCCAAACATATTGACAACCCCCCCAATCATTTTTTCAATGTGCGCCCCTGCCTGTGATTTCCCCCGGCAAGATCGCAGACTCTTTGTGATGCCAACGGCTGCCTGCGGCGTGTGCTCTGAGGCTGCTCAAACGTTGAATTTGATTCAACTTTTTTAACTAAAAGAGTCAGTATCAAGCAGACGCAGACAATTGTCGCAGGTGATGTCCCAGGCAGTTACAGCCAAATGTAAACCAGCCTTAAACCTTTGTTCTAAGTCAGACAGAATACGAAGGACAAACTTGAAATTTGAGGTCTAAAATCTTTAATTTAGATTCAATGACAAACCATCAGCAAAGATTCCAGCTCCCTTTCTTTGTGTCACTCAGAGTATAGCTTTTGAGTCTAATTCAGAAAGAGTTTATTTTTAACTTTACGAAGCACCGCTTTAAATCCTTGGCCCCTTATTACGTAAATATGCGGGTTGAAAACAGCATTCAATATTGTGCAAAGATACGCAACTTGTGTAAAGTATTCGATGTTAATTGATACTCTTTTCTCCTTCTTTGAAATTTCAAGGAAGCATGCAGCAATGAATGGCATCCAGCAAAAGATAAACGCACTTAGAGTGATAACAGCAGCTTTCATCATTTTACGGCCAGTTCTGTTATTTCTTTTCAATATGCCTTTTAGCTTGATTTTGTCACTCGCTGTATTTACTTTTGTTCTCGTTTCGTTTTCTATGCTCATTATTTTGTTGTTGTTAACCAGCCTTTTGTCATTTTCATCTGTTATTCTGTTTCTATCGCTTTCTTTCTTGATATCACTGGCACTGGCACTGGCACTGGCACTGGCACTGGCACTGGCACTGGCACTGGCACTGGCACTGGGGGCGTGATTGTTTTCACAATTTTCGGAAAAATTCGATTTAACAGCAATGTTTTCTTGACAAAATTTGCTTTTGAATTCATTCTTTGCAGAAGCAGCTTGTTTGGTGCTCACCAGTTTTCCATCAAATTCAATCTTACTTCTGTTGTTGCTAAAATCAAAAGATAGGTCGTGACTTGACGATGCTTTAAATCTCAGCAGATTTCGTGCGACAAGAACCGGTGTTCTGTACATGCTCGTTAGTTCTCTGTGAGTTTTCATCCTGTTATGATAGTCTATTTCGTTCCGCTGTTGCCTCAAATTCGGCCATGACAGGTTCTGCCGTCGTATCAGAGAAAAAACATCGTACAGATTATAACCAGTGAATCTGCCAACAGCTAAGTCATGTGATTGCATCGTTGAATTCGACATAAAATTTTCAAATGAAGAAAACCCATGCTTGAGAATGATTTTCTTTGTTTTTGTTTGCCCGTTCATGGCATTTGGGTTGGTCCAGGAATTTTTACGCCAGCAGGGTATGTTGGCTGCATTCTGATTTTGAAATGTTACCTGTGATAATGTTTCTTCTTCATTTGTCATTGTTTTAGGCCTGAGAAAACTATTCACTTCTTCACAACAAGCACCGACTAGAGGACTCATCGTCGTCATGGACATCGAACCTTTTCTTCCGTCAATAATTCTTTCTGTAGATGCAGATCGCATGTAGGCTGTTTCTTTTCGACTAAGATTCACTCTGCACTCAAACTCTTCTTTCCACACTTTTGTGTGTTCAGACTTACGGTTCTCATTTTTCGTGCTCTGCACTTCATTTTTGGCATGATTTGCTTCATCATGTAAAGAATATTGCTCTATCAATGTTCTTGACTGGCAGGATATTTGTTTCTTTGTATATATTCGCTTAGTCCTAATTTCATTGCAACAATTAATGCTATCCTTTTGCCATGTGTCTTTTTTAAGCTGTTTCTCAACCACAACGATTGATTCTTCTCTGTTTATTGTTTTGATACTGTAATCTTCTTGTGCTTGACCCAAATTGCTTTGTCGCTGAGCTTTTAACGTCTGCTGCCAATTCAAACCAACACTGTTTCTTCTCATGGAAGGGACCGTTTTATGTTCTTGATTTGATGGGTTTTTCATGAAAGTGAAAATGTTTTTCTTCTTTGGAAGAGTTGAACGTTTTCTAGACAGGCCTTTCTGGTTTTGTTCTTCGTTTGTTTGAATCATTGTTTTATTTTCAAATCGTTTTATTTCTTCTTCATCTTTTTCCAACTTCATCGCATCGACATTCGACGTTTCCGGTTTCCAAATTCCAAGTTGTTTTGTTTTTAAATGATTTTTTGCAATCTCCAACCCAGTTTTCCCAACGTTTGTGTTGTGAATTGATCCTACCACATATCCAACGAAGGTTCCAGCATTTTCAGGATTAGTCCTTCGCAAATTGTTGCGAACTTCTCTAAACATCACTGCATAGGACAGCACCAAAAATGTAAGAATACTAATAAACAGAACGCAAATGAATACCGAGAAATTTCGATGCAAATTGTGAAGCAAGAAGCAATTTATGGGAAATCGTGTTGTTATTTGCGCAGTGGCAGCCCCAACACCGGAAGTTAAAGCGGCTAAGGCCCAAATAAGCGTCATTATATAAATGCTGTATGTCTTTGACAGAATTTGTTGGTGCCTGAATGGGCATGTGATTGCAACAAAACGATCTAGAGTTACCATGGTGATGTTTGTCACTGATCCTATTATAGCGAACAGATACATGAACACCGATGCCCTGCCTCGTGAAACCTCGCTTTCAGCGAGCACCTCTTTTTCAAGACTATTTTGACGGAGCTGCATGGGAACAGCAAGTGCACACAAAACGAGATCAGAAATCAACAGATTTACAATACATATGAAGCCTTGAGGGCGCGCTTGTTTGTATAATGTGAGAATGCATAGCACTGCACAGTTTGTGATGGATACCACTATAGCACCAATTACTGATATCGGAAGTACACACGACTGTAAGAAAAAATGGAAATGTTGGGAATGGAAATGTTGGGAACTCATTGTTTGGTGGTGATTTGAAGTTTCATTCATGATAATGTCGAAAGAGATACCTTTCAAAACAGCGATTTAGTACACAGAGATGTATTGCAGCGAATCAATTCTCTTCAGGTTCTGTACCATCTTTGCAAAGTGCTTCTCAGTGAGTCATTGCTATTTCTGTAAAGAGTAAAATGAGAAACATTAAAGACGTGTTTCTGAAGAGAAGATTAGACTCTCTTCGTGACTCTCTGAGGAAACCAGGCTTTAGGTTAGACCCGTTATTTTAAATCACGCCGTGCCGTGCCGAACCGAGTGAATTTTAGTTGGTATGGTACGGTACGGTGCGGCGCCGCGCGACTCATATAAAACCAATTTACAGGATTTCGAGACACCAGTTAGTGTTCAACAAGCTTTGCGTACCTTACGGACCAATAAAGTTCATTTACATTTCCCACAAAGCATTGTACTTCAAAATGTGTCAGGGTGTTTTACTAAATTCAACAGTCCGACTTTTACAAGGTTTTAAAATGAGAAAAGACCTGGAAACCATTAACATTAATTTGAATGCTGGTTATTCCGAGATTAAACAACACATCAGAACCCTGACACAGTTTTGCTGTTCATTACCTTGAATCTTTCACTGACAAATTGGTTTCATTTTTCATATTTCATTTTTTATCTATAGGGTTACCTTTCGGAAAAGTAATTTCCTGTTTTTCAAAGGGCCCTCCAAAAAACTACTAACAATGTCTAATTACAAAGGAAAACTAGATATTAAAAACAATTAAAATCTATTTGCAATATACATCTAACTACCTAAAAACATTTAATTATAATAAAATAGAATAAACCAAAAGCGATAAAAATTAATTACTACTATTGTCTACTGTTTGGCCGCAAAGCAAGAGGCGAGGTACACAAAGATGTTCCAATCTTTCCATAAATTTTAAAAATATCATTTGCGTTTTTTAACAACCAAATGACTATAATTTTCCTGGATTCACCATTTAATTCTGCGCATAATGGTATATTCATGTTCAGGATTTATCTAAAAATCGACCGCAGAAAATTTATTGTTGAAAATCTTCCCACGAAGGGGTACCGTAAACACAGACTTAAGGAATCGTGGTTTGTGTTGTCTATTGTTTTGTTTTTGGTTTCCCATCAGTTATGCATTTTTACTATGGCCTACCACCCATGCCTGAACGAGAGAAAAAAGAGAGAGCAGGGGTGGTAGGACACAATAAAAACGCATGGAGAAACCAAAAATTTGAAAACACACAAAAATAAAAACACCATGATTCCTAAGAACCGTGCATTACTCTTCATAGAGATTTGTTTTCAAATGGTTAGTCAAGTTGGACAATTTGCTTAGCCTCAATACAAATAGTAAAGTAAGTTTAGGACTTCAAAATTCTTTTAATAAAATATTTGTTGAATAAAATGAATTTGAATGAGTAAAATGTTGAAAGAAAATATCAATAGGCCTCATTACAAATAGTAAAGTAAAATTTAATTTACGGGTGAAAAATACACTATCTTTTTTATTTGCTTAAAGTTGGCCCATATGCGGTAGCTAAATGAGTTAATTGAAAAGAAAGGTCTAATTAAACAGAATATCTAAAATGCGAATTTTCATAAGCTAAATTAAATTATAAAAATCCAGAACCAAAAATAGAGGTTTTACACATTCTAAAATCACATGGTATTTCAAAATTTTAAAAGCTTTTAATTCAAACCAATTAAGTTCAAAAATAGAAATATAATTTGATTTCTTTAAAGCTAAAAATGCTTCCATGTTTTCTTCACAGTTTTAATGTTGAGTCTGATTAATTGCATTTAGATGATACAAGTCAGTTCAATTTGGTATTTTAAACGAATATAACGAATTCCATTAGCTGAAAAAATAATAATTCTTTTTTTCGAAATTCTCGATTTGACCATGAGCGGACACTTTTTTACTTCTGCGGAGGAAGACCTTTTTACTTCTTCGGAGGGAGATGTTTTTAATTTTACATCTTCGGGGGAGTATCTGCCGGTGAAAAATGCGACTTCTGCGAAGGAGGCGTCAATCTGATTGGAACGTCGAAATCTTGGATCCTTTACATGGATCATGGAGGAAGGATGCATCATTCAAAAAGTATGGGCTTTAAGAAACGCGAGTTGCTGTTTCCTAAAGCAATTTTTTTCCTCCCTGTGTCCCTGTGCACGGCATCCCTTGTATCCCTGTTCCTTTTAAACGTGGAATAACAACACCCTTCACGGGTACAGGGATACATATATGAAAAAGAGTAGACTGCTTGCAGGAAACAACAACTCGCGTTTCTAGAGAAAATCAAAACAAACAAAGCCATGATTTGATTTTCTGCTTGAGAGAATTTGTATTTTAATGGAAATAAAGCTGTCACATAAGTGTGTCATTTGTCAAACAGTTGCTAGGAATATTCCTTGACCTCGCTTTTTATCTCTGTAATTATGGTTTAAAGCCGAAAGCCGAAAAAATGTTACACCATGGGTTTTAAAACACGATTAATGTTTCTCGAAAAACATACTGATTGAATTGTAGTGACTGTGTTTTTTTACTGTGTCATTCTGACATCTTGTTTCATGTGAGCACAGTTGCTCCTTTGCTGCGATGCTTTTCTTGCGCTCCGTAGGCGCACGAAAAACATCGCAGTGAAGGCGCAACAGCGAAGGCGCATCTTTTTTTCTTCATCTTTCAAATTTTTTGATCATTTTTTTGAGGCTTTGGAACCCAAGCGATTCTGCGAGGTTGTATTGCGGCCAGGCACAGGTGACAGCAAACGACATCATCTGTCTGTACTATATTTTAGATTCTGATTTCCCATGTTTAAACTTATGGTTGATAAAAAAGTATCGGCTACAATGATATTTATTTAGAATTTAGTTGATCAATTATATCAATTAAGCCGTAATTAAGCAAACATGTTATTCAGAATGCTATATCTAATACAAGCTTTTATATTTAAAGCAACATCGCCTTACAAGCAACGCCAAGCTGAATTTTCATCAAAATAAGCAACCGCTAAGCAACAGCCTAGTCTGGTTTTCCTTATGAATATCAACCATGATAAATGATAAAATCACTCCTCAGTAATATTACTGTTTAGACATGGGTTTTAAAACACGACTAATGTTTCTCGAAAAACGTACTGATTGAATTGTAGTGACTGTGTTTCTTTACTGTGTCTTTTCTTCGTGTTTTAAAACCCATGGTTATACAGAAGGTCAAAAACCTGCCGTTGGTTACACGATCAAAGCTGTTTCGCAAGGATCCATTTCGGGGCTTATTGTCTTCATCTCATATGTGAACGATGTAAACAAAAAACAAGGGGGAGTTTTGATAAACAAAAGAGTGCAGTTAAAATTTCAAACATAACAATACAATTTATCATTGCAAGGAATTTATTTGACACCTTCACACAATCATAAAGTTTTGCTTTCTTTGTTTATTTTGATCTTATTGAGTGCGAGCAGAAATGAAATTGAAAATTCGCTTACTGTGTTGTACCACCTTGTTGCATGTGGAATTTCGGTACAACAAGGGAATTTCATAAAACAAAAAATTGTTGATTCGTACATGACAATACCATTTGCGATTTGAAAGAATTAATTTTACACACTTGGAGTTAAACTAAAAAATGTACTTTTTAAATAACCCTTTTATCTGCCCAAAAATCGAAGGGTTTTCTTAAATCTAGTACAGACCAGAAGATCTTTACCCGGTAGAAGACTTGGGGGCTAAATACACGAGAGTTTTCAGCCCGCAGGCTGAGATTTTTTGCGATTAGCCGAGGTGAAAATGTGTTATGCGAATATATGAACGATTCTAGCCCAGGCTGAAACTCACCATCACTTTTATCTACAGTGCGCGTGCGTTGTGAAAATTTTCAGCCCGGGCTGAAAATATATTGGGATTATTGAGCAATTTCAGCCCGTTACCCTAGGTATCAACCCGTTTACCTGAGGTGAAAATTCCATCTCGGCTAGCTAAAGGCTGGCTGAGAGTTCAGCCCGGGCTGGAATTTTGTCATATAATGGCAAACTGAATTTAATAGTGAATTGACTGTTGAGGGCTGAGTTTTTACCTTGGCTAAATCTAGAAAAATCTCAGCCCGGGCTGAAAACCCTCATAAAATCAGCCCTTTAATAGTTGACACTAAAAATCAAATGTAAACTTGTTGTTATGATTGTCATACTTGTTTGAATTGATGACATAATTATCCCATTCATTCATTCATGATGTTCATTCATTACTTTTCGTAAAAATGAAGGCTGAAATAGCGTTTTTCCAAAACGATTTGGCAATTTTGCTATAAACCGTTATGTTTTTGTAATCGTTGCAATCGTTGCGTTAATTTTCCCAAACAATCAATCATTAGTTGGGGTTTTTGCTCATGGTGTTAAGCCCCGGCCAAACGATTAGACTTTTCACAAGATTTTTCACTATACATTTAGCCAAAAATCTTGTGGTGTATAGCAAAAGTCTTGTGGTGTATTGCAGGGGTGGCCA
>JAYJMH010039332.1:0-15423 GCA_036873815.1 Phacellophora camtschatica | reverse complement strand
GAATGAATGTTGAGATGATTTTGGATAGAAGTTGAGGATAAACTATGTTTGTATCAGTGTCACACAATATATTTGCCATATGGGCCACCGTACATCTCAGATTGAGCTCAAGGTACATCTCAGTCGTCAAAAATGGCCGCCAACAGCGGCTCATGGCCTAATGAAAAAGATTTGCAAAACAAAGTTATGAAAAGAGTCCAGGGGCTTCACCACCTTATGTTTAGCGAAAAAATATTCCTCGTTTCACAGGCGTTCGATTAAAATTGGATTTGACAGATTATTTTATTATTTTGATTGAAAAATTAACTGAAACTTTGGAGCAATACATTCAAAAACTCCTGGGAGAAATTTTTTGAGCAGGAATAAAAAATGGCATAATCCATTAACAAGACCCTAAGACTATAGGACCATCGGACCATTGGACCATGAATCAACCGGACCATGGGGGAATCACCTACAGTATGCGCATGGGTATTGTATTAGGACAAATTAGTTTGAATAAATTTGTTCGTTCAATTTGGGCCCGTTTGTAGGGCAAACTTCGCAAATTAAAATTGGCCTGACATAAAATTAAATAAACCGTTCGTTCAATTTTAACTGTAGCATACTGTAGATTCCACACCTTGGTGGAAAATTCTTTGTATAAAGATAATATTTCATTGATCAGTTCCTTAATACATAGGTGCTATCGGCTAATTACTGAACAACAACGAAGACTGGACAACATAGAAAGACTATAAAAGATAAAAAGAATGTGTCTGCAGTCTGGGCTCTTCTCAATACGTCTTCATTCGTCACCTTCTTTATCCAGGAGATCTTCATCCTTCATCATCCTCCGTAAAAACCACAGAGACACGTACTAAGGAAAAAAGGCATAGAATACCAAATGGTAACTGGGAAAGTAGAAGGAAAAGAGATAGAGGAAGACAAAGACAGACATTTCTCGGATGGATAAGCAAATGTTTAGACAGAAGAGGCGTGGACATTTTTTGACTGGTAGAAAGCAAAACATTGTCTCATGTTGTGACAGCCAATGTCAGAATCTGACAAGGCACCATACGACGATGACGACAGTTAATCGGTACACTGGTACTGGGCACCCGGTACCCGGTACACTGCGCTAAAAAACCACCCGGTACGGTACAAACATAAACTGTTATGCGATACGTCTATAAATGCACGGTATAGTTAGTTTTACTTTCAGAATATTAGTTACTGAATTGTTGCGACAGTTATAGAAGCATGGATTAATGTTTCGACAGTTATGGAAGTTGCGACAGTTATAGAAGTTGCGACGGTTATAGAAGTTGCAAAATTTATAGAAGGAAATAAAAGTTTATGAGTTTTGCTGCCTCTGTTGCACCTGAATTACATAATTTGTTTGAAAAACGCTAGTGCGCATGTGTATATGATGCAGAAATTTGAAATGCAAACGGTTCAAGAACAAATTGATCTGATCTCTCAAACAACATTGCTCTTAAATCCAGAACTATTTTTTTCGAATTAAACTTTATTTTATTTTGTATATATTGGCATTCGTTGCTCTAGTCGTGCTATTCTGTTGATTGTTAGTCGAGTCCTTTGCTAGTTATGCGAAATCAAACTTTTGCATACACATTCGTGTTCATTTGCGGCTTTGCTGTTGAATCCAGAATTATTCTTTTCATATGAAACTATGAAAGCACTCTTTTTTTTATCAGTTGGGTTCAAGGTTTTATCCACAGTTTGACACACAGTATGTTGTCGGACTAAATTCATAAATCTATTTCTCAATTAAAAATTTGTTTAATTCGTTCCTTTGCATACTTTACTGTTTACTAGCCATTTCATGACATTTCAACGCAATCTTACAGTAACACCTACTGCTTCCGTAAAGGTAATTGGCAATGATTCAATTAATGAAGAACCCATAATGCCAAACTACTAGGAGTTACGATAGACAATAAACTGAAATTTGACAAACATATCACAAAATCCTGCAAAGAAGCAGCGAAAAAGGTAAATGCATTGGCCCGAGTAGCCTCATACATGAACGAAACAAAACGGGTATTCCTGATGAAGACTTTTATCTTATCACTTTTCAACTATTGCCCTTTCGTTTTTTATGTTCTGCAACAGAAAAAGCAACAACCGTAACGATAAAATACACAAACGAGCACTACGAATAGCTTACAAAGATAACAAATTTACTTTCAAACAAATACTAATCAAATCTAAATGCTATTACCTCGCATAAAAGAAATCTACAGACTCTAGCAATCGAAATCTATAAAACACTTAATGATCTAAACCCGACATTCATGAAAAAAATATTTTCCATTAATGACCTCCCCTATCAATCGAGACAACCCCAATTTTCAACCATGGAACCAAAATACAAAATTTACGGATTCAACACTGTAATAACAGATGTCGTCAAATCCGGTACTTGATCCCGGATGACATAAAAAGCTCCCCAACATTAAGTATTTTTAAAAATTGAATAAAAACATACGATCATTTAACTGCACTTGTGACTTGTGCAAAACTTATATTCAAAACCTTGGCTACATTTAATTCAAACATCAGTTATATTACTATATCCTTTCCACCTATTTACGCTCTTTTCTTTATACTTTATGTATGTATATCCTAGTTGGTATGAATTAGATACACTATGATTGTAATATAGCTACTATGCTATTTCCAACTGTAAAGAAAGAATATAAAAAAAGCCCTACCCAAATTTTGTTTAATGGGCGAATGAAACGAATGAAACGAATGAAACGAATAAAATAATGTAATAAATGAATTTGATCCAATCGTGGACATAACTAAACAAAAACTTGATTTCCTTCGGATTTCTGAAACCAGAATTGACAGCTCATCAACTCAATTGACAAATTAATTCAACAACAAGGCAACAACAAACCATAAAGATGAAACCGTAAACTAGGAGGGGGTGGATTATTGCTATATAAATGATTTTATAAATGAAAATATAGCATCCAAGGAACTAAATAGCCACAATCTACCAAATGATGTGGGAATAATGTGCATCGAAATAAATGGTATGAAAATGAAATGGGTAGTGATAGGTATCTATCATCCTCCAAATCAAAACGAACAACATTTTATTGATGAACTTATCAAAGCAATCGATATTTACTCTCATAGTTATGATAGATTATTAATTTTTGTGATTTTGACTCTCTAAAACTTAATCTTTTTGGAGAGTTCTGATATATATATAAATTAGTTAATGAACTAACATGCTATAAAATTAATTCATCAAAATGCTATGATCTAATTTTTACCAACAAAAAATACAGCTTTATGAATATAAGTACCATTAAAACAGGCTTATCTGACTTTCATAAGCTCACTTATACTGTACTAAAAACAGAATTTCATAAAAATGAACCACAACTAATCACTTTTATAGAAGTTTTTCGACACTTTTCTCTGCATGACTTTAATTTTTACCTACAATCAAAACTCAAAGGCACTAACTACACAAACAGATTATGAAAGTTTTTATAGCACTTTTATACATACTTTAAACAAGCATGCCCCCTTAAAAGTGGGAGGTGAAGGCTTTACTTTTCTTAATTAATTAAAGCCCGTGCAGAAACAGACGTCATGGAAGCAAAAATTTCACAGCTCTCGTATTTCACACAATCTGGTCGGATATTTTCGGAATAAATTTGAGTTTATTAAAAATGTTTTCATGCGTCACCGATTTAGCTCTTCATCCAGTCATAGATTCCCTCGAGTGCTTCATTAAAAGGCTACTACATATGTTTACTGATTATTTCTTTTTAGACTTTTTTAGGCTATTCACTTACTTGTCGTTTCCTATTTCCGTAGAATTTAATTTCTTAAACAATTAAAGAAAAAATATTTCTTCAAAGTGAACTGCTGAACCAGAAGGAAAATTTTTGCGACACATGCGCATGCGCGAAAACTGGTACACCGGTACTCTGTCACAAATATTGACCGGTGCACTCGTCAAGGAGGTGGTACACCGATACATTGATCAGAGCTGTCACCCCCCACTATTAACTAACACATCTATTAGCTAATAGTATACATATTTCGCAATTTTGCTCCTCGTGATATTTTTTCATACAAATTGTTTTCTTGTTCATATTATTGTTTATATATTCATTTAAAA
This sequence comes from Phacellophora camtschatica, assembly GCA_036873815.1. Lineage (NCBI taxonomy): Eukaryota > Metazoa > Cnidaria > Scyphozoa > Semaeostomeae > Ulmaridae > Phacellophora > Phacellophora camtschatica. Next base: position 11,267 of record JAYJMH010039332.1, on the reverse strand, counting down.
TATTAAATTATACATAAAATTTGTGTCTGTTTGTTCATTGAGATTTGTTTCATATGTGTATTTGTATTTGTTCATGGAGATTTCTTTCAATCGGGGAAATTTCCACGATATGAAAGAGATCTCCATGATAATAAAATAATTTTCACAAAAACTTGAAAAACATTCAAACAATGCCGAGAGGTGTGAATGTTATTAAATTTGGTCAGAGGAAAACAATGAGGTCAACCATTCAATATTTGAGCGCTAAATTGGGACAAAATAGGAAACCTGCATTGTAATAATAAAGGAACAAAAAGCGGACCAGTTTCATCAAAGTGTTTTTGTTATTCTTTTCTAATGCTTTTACCAAGCCATAAGCAGGCAAACAATTTAAATTAATTGTGAAGTCAAAATTCCATGCTGAAACAATCTGACAACGATGGTGTCTTAGCACCCTGCCTGACACACGTGAGCTTTTTATCAAGTGGCCTGGACTTGGACAATTTCACAACTCATTAATTTGGAGAAGTTCTGTGTTCCTTCTTGTGGCAGCGAAAAGGATATAAATGCTTGTGCATTACGGCAGGTTTAGCAGGAACTTTGCTCACAAACAGAAAAGGTCCAATTGATTCAAGGTTAACCCTTGCATGACACGCGCACACTGAGTGTTTTTGAGCGTTTTTTCGTGAGAGGTGAGGCGACCATAAAATAGAAGTGAAGGCGACACAGGCCGACAGGAGGCAACACAGAAGAACAAACATCTCCAGCTTCAAAACTTACACATCAATCAATCAGACCTAAATTTGCTGGCTTCCTCCAGTGCAGGACGACTTTGTCTGACAAACTATTTAAAAAATATCAGAGTGAAAATATAAAGACAGAGAAGTTGAATAAGGTACGTGAGCAATTATTTCTTTTTTTGCAACGATCTCGCTGTGATTGCAATTTGCAATTATCATTATGATTATTAAAATCTCATGAGATTTTAGCCTGGCACGTGTGGTGGACTCTGGCGACGACTGGTTGACGCAAGTGTATTAAAAGATATACTACTTTATGGGAAATATTTTGTGTAGGGTTGAGTTTTTAATTTTTTGTTCTTGAAAATAATGGTTATTTCTTGAATTGTTTAAACGAACCCCACCCTCGACAAACCCCTTCGTCATCCAGCAACGTGCTCAGTTTTGGGACACGTGTTTTGGGACTGAACTTTGCACCGTTGCAAAATAAATGGGGTTTCGTGGTTTGTTTTATTTTCTACAAAAATAATCGATAGTCAAATCGTCCTTGAAACCAATCAGTAATACGTACATTTTTTCAGAAGAAGACAATTCAGGCCACGAGGTAAGTTACATGCAACAGGGTCCAAAATTAAAAACTTACTTCACCTAATCACACACGCAACTGACAATTCATAAAGTTCATATTTCTGAATAAAAAAATTCAAAATGATATATGTATAATTTGAAAATTAAAAGAAAGAACGAAAGTTTACATAGATTATATGGTATACTATAATTATGACAAAAATGGAGTTCACTGCATGCAAAAACAACAGTTAGTAGCAGAGAAAACAAATTACTGCTTTCTTGACATATGCCTGTTTTTATTGTCATTATGATGCTTTTTTTATTGATGAAATTAATTTTTTGAGGAACTTTTGATATTCTGATATTTTAATCATCCTGACAATAAAAACTCCCTTAGCCTTAAAGAAATTTGTCTTTCTGGTAATAATTGATATACTTTTTTTGAAAATAGCTACTCTTCAAAGAACATTTCTTTAACGAGATTTTTTTTGTGAAATCAGAAATTGAAATTGGGTTGTTAAATATGACAGATATAGAAAAGATGACCATTAACAAACTTTTTAAAATAAAATGAATTAAATATTGCATTGGCAATGCAACGGAGTGCCAATGTGTGTGTGTGTGTGTGTGTGTGACCTCACACATTGAAAGAAACAAACTGCAAGTTGCATAACTATTAAATTTATTATCATGTTTGGTTGACTTAAATGCAATTTTGTATTTTATGCAATTATATCATGTCATGAATCTTGCCTCAATCTTGCTTATTCAAGGAACTTTAATCTACCTTTTGTGTAATAATGTTTTAGTTGAGCAGATGTTACTTAAACTTTGTACTCCAACTGAGTAAGTTTGACTGTTTGCATTGTAGAAGATTTGTTTTGTTTATAAATATGCACTAAAGCTTCTCAAGACATATGTATGGAACCTCCATAACACAGAAACCCAGTGGCATAGGAACCAGGGGGATGTCCCCACTTTTTTTTGCAAAATAACATAGTGCCCCTTTTTTCAACTGAAAAGTGCTCCTTTCCTTTAAAATACATATTATAGACAAATATGCCCCTGATTACGAAGATTTTTGTATAGATATGTCACAAATATGTCACATATATAAAAATATGACACAAAATGTGCCCATTTACATGCTGCTAACACTTCTTAATTTTTCAGTACTTTACTTATGTGCCCCAAAAAACGAAAAAGTGCCTTGTTTTATTCTCCTCCTCCACTTTCGAAAATGTTCCTACACCTCTGCAGATACCTGTGAGAAAGGTGTTGTACTTTCCATTATAGAGAGGTGTCTGTTGTCTGGAAGGACAAAATAATTTTTCCATTGTTTGGAGGTGTCCATTGTTGGGAGGTATGTCCATTAATGTGGGTTTCACTACACACACATTGACAGATGTGCTCAACACAGCAAATTATTAGATGATCTAAAATTTACTTTTGCATATTTTTTGCAAAGCTGTTTTTAGCAAGAGCCTTAGAATGTTTACAATTTTCCTTATTTTAGCTTCAATGTACAGTATATGATGATTCATCTTACCTTTTTTGGGTTTATACAAAGCCAGATTGGATTTTTTAAATTAATATACTGGGTTACCCAATATAAACCATCCCCATTTGCAAGGCTGTATACTGTAGCTTGAAATTCATGAATATTTGAGGCTAGAAATCTCGAATAAATAGTGCATAAAACAATATTTGAAAGACAAACTTAGAGTTTTGGATATCATCCTCCAGTCATCTGCATCCAAATTTACCTGTCCTGAACTTGGAATTAAAATTGCCTTAATTTGTGAGCTTTCAGCAAGTTAACTCAAAGTTAACTTTCAAAAAATTATTTATTTTCTCTCAATGTTTTGACATTCAAACAACCTGCTTGCTTACATGTCGCTTTAGGAGTTTTTAATTTGAAAAGATTGACAAAATGTTTATGGTAATATTTAGGATCCACATGCTTTCCTATGCTGATATGATGAAGAATTCATTCCCCATGCTAAGAATACCTCAAAAAAGTTTCCACAATTGCTTCCCAATGCTTTTCCTTGCTTGGCTCAGAGGGCAGAGCATGGGGTAAGCATGGGATCTGTAGGGAAACCGTGGAATCCCCATGGATCTCATGCTTTTCCACATGCTTTCTGTACCAGGAATTGAGGGCACAGAGTAACTTGATGGCAGATTATGCAAGGAAAGAAATCTTTTAATCTTTCTATTGCATGCTTGTATGTTGTGCATTCAGGCCATGCTTAAGGTCTTTAACTTGTGATATTGGAATTAGTTCAAAGGAAATGAGTTTTGGTAGAAATGAGTCAAAGAACATTAGGCCGTAATGAATTGCAGTTATGGTAATTAGTTGTATCATCCACAGCATATTTGACTTCTACGGAAAACTGTCACCATTCCAAAACCAATAATGTTTTGGAAGGGAAAATGCAAAAAATTCTGTATTGTGAAATATTATATTTGGGATGTACCAGGTGACATAGAAATGTATAAACTTTTGGAAAATTATCAAAATCTAACTTTGGGCTATATTGCATTTACCCTTGTGTAAATGGAACTAAAATTAAACAATTACGTAACCATGACCTAATCTGTGTTTCATTTATTTATCAATGCATCTGTGTTTCATTTAGTTTCTTGGCTGTGCCAATGTAAAAAATGCCTTGCATTCTTGATACTGAACAAAAAGCCAACAGCGCAATGATGAATACAGAGAATGTAAATACAGAGATTAATGCAGAGGAGGGCATGAAGAATGGAACAGATTCAAAAGATGATGTTGGAATTGCAGATGCTAAAAAAGTAGGCAATAGTATAAATGGCCATGCAGAGGAGACTGGAAAAATTGTTGAAAATAAGAAAGAGTGTTTGCCTGAAGACGATGTAAAAACAAACAAAGAAGACTCTTCAGCAGAAAGATGTGAAAATCTTGAAGGTAATTGATTTCAGTGTCTGGATTTGAATTTCTGGAAAATGTGTTTTGGCTGAATGGGTTCATGATGTACTTCGATTAGCCGCCTCGTTTTGGAAATTGTTAAAAAATGTTTGAAACAAAGATTTCATGATGATAAAAATATGATCGTGATTTTATGATGATAAAAAGTTTGAAATTTTGTAATGGATTTGACCATGAATAATGTCTGGAGGAGGGGAGTTTCACCCCGATGAAAGGTTTTCGTGGTCAAATACCTTACAAAATTTCCAGTTTTAACAACAGTTTAATATGTAGATTGTTCTTTTTTGTCACTGTTGTTTAATTATCAAGTTGACATACACATATCATGATACTGTAGTAGTGTCAGTTTATTATGTAGCAATTTTTTGCAGTCATTTGCAAATAAAAAACAATTGACATCATCCACTTACATTTGGAAAATATTTTACATTTAAAATTATGACAGCAGTTTTTGATATTTGAGAATTAAAGTTTTTGATATTTGAAATATTTAAATATTTTTGAACCTAAAACCTGACACTGAAACTTTTGCCTATGAAGATTAGCAGCAGAGGTGAAATCCTGGGGGGAGGGGGTTAAATATTGACAAATGCCAACAAGAATTAAATCAAGTTGTGTTGAAAGGATTTTTTGTCGATAATGTAAAAATTTTGTACTCTAAAAGTGTTGACAGAACAACATGAAAATACCATAAAAGTATGAAAAATGAAAGTTCCGACAGAAGAAACACAAATTCTGGTTGGGCTTTTTGTCCCGGTAACGCCATCCCGGTACATCGAAATTTTACTTAATGCAATGCAAGTTACATTTTGTTGTAAAGTTTCAACTTTATTCCATGCAACTGTATACTGCTGTGTGCGGGTTTTGGTGGTAGGTTCTAGAATCTATATTTATACTGGACAGGTATAGTATACCGATACGGTAGAACCCCGGTAACTCGAACTCGCTTAACTCGAACTCTCGATAACTCGAAATCTCAATAACTCGAACAATTTCTCATGTCCTGTGCGATGACCTTTCTGCACTGAATTGTTCCTCGATAACTCAAACTCCCGATAACTCGAACAAATTTTTGTTTCCCTTAAGGGCTTGAGTTATCGAGGTTCTACTGTATCGGTATATCAGGATATAAACTTTTAGGTGGAGAATGGACAGCTTGTGAGCCACAACTCTATGCTTGTGGCCATATTCAATGAGAGAGAACCCTCGTTTTGTTTTGAAGTCGTTTTGAATTCAACATTTTACTGCTCATATTGTCTCTAAAGCTTTAGGCTACGTTTACATGGTGTCGACAGAAGGCTGTTCCTCTTTAAAAAATATGCTCCCGTTCGCACATCACCTAGCTAATTGCCTAACCGGCTGAATTTTATGTTAATTTTTTAACAATGCTAAATGTCGCCAATAATTTACCAATTAAGCCTCGCCTAAAAATTGTCAAACAGTACGAAAAAGGAGGTATATTTTCAGATCGACGAGAAACAAGATGCCCCACAAAAGAAATCAAAAGCAGGCCAAGAATCGGAAAAGGCTACTTTATTTGGAGAGACGTTAAAATTTGAGTTGTCTCAGACGAGACTTGTTGTGATTCTTACCTTAATATGATTGCAGAAACGCATCACGACAATGTTTTCTTTAACATAGCTGCAAGAGATATTAGCAAACGAAAAGTGAAAGTTTATTGGATTAATTTTTTTAGTTTTTATTTAACATAATTTAAAGATGTCACATTCTTGCGCGTTTAGTAAGAATCTTGCAATTGTCGAATAAGAATATTATTTTTGTAACATTTAATTATAAATATTAACGGTAATAATGAAATTATTTTTTATTATTAGTCATTATTACCGTTAATATTTATAATTAAATCTTGCAATTGTGTTATTGAAAATTCAAAAGCAAGACAAAATCAATTCAATTTTATTCATAGAATGCATATTAATTATTAAAATATATATGGGAAAAGCATGCAAGCTATACGACCGAGAAAAAGCAAGGCTTAACTAATCAGGACCGCGAACTAAAACATAAAACGTAAATGTAATTCAACAGCAACAATTTAACAGCAAGTATAGAAATGTATAATGTAAAGTAAAGCAAGATGGTTGCAAAATGTGATTGTGTAAAAGTGTTGCAAGGAAAGTGCTTGCGATACATGGAAACTGCTTTTCTGTAACACTGCAATTGCTTGTAAATGCAATAAATTGTAGTATCGCGTGCCAATAGTAGAAAGCCATATGATTATTTTAAGAACATTAAGAAAAATTATTGTGGCCTTGAATACAAATTCATTAAACGTATCGGGCCTGGCATTTCACCAGTAGTGCTCTTTACCTAGACAAATGGTTGAAATTTTCAAATACCGTTAAGTCTTAAAACGGGAGCAAATATTAAATATATCTTGTAATTCAGTTTGCTTTTTTGTGTGAGCCAGCTGGTAGCTAGATAAAAACATGTTGAAAAAGCCAAATTATTTTATTGCCGATTAATTAATACGCTTGTTCTCTTTTTTTTAAATTGTCTCTCAGGCCCCAATAAAGTCAAATTCTGCTTCTTTGTAAATGTCTTGGCCTATGTCTTTATCGTTATTGTCTATCGAAATTATGTAGATTACAATAACATATATGTATCAAAGAAAAACTAATTAAAAGCATGCATTCTACACGACCCAAGTAAAGCACAGCTTAACTAGCTTGGGCCATAAGTTAAAGTGTAAACATTGTATGAGGTTTAGGAAACATAGCTAGCTATGATAGATTTGTTCAGTTGGTAACTAACCATCTTGTGGTTTGAAATTGACATAGAAACTGAAAGTTTGTTCCACAAACGAGCACCTACATTTTGCAGTAAGCAGTCTCCCCACTGTTTTTAGATCTAAAAATTTTATAATCGAATTTCTGTCTGGTCTCAGATTTATGCGAGTGTTCGTTTATTTCGAAATAACCTTGAAAACGTTCTGGCAAATTGCTCACGTTAAAATGAGTAAATGAGTATGGTACAAGTTTCAAGATTTTTAGACAGTAAAGATCATCGAGTATGTTTAGTTCTTTATTTAAGCGGCTTGTGGAAAATTTACTTACGATCTTTAAAGTGGATGGTTTTCATAGAATCTGGAGTCTCATAGAATCTTTTTAGTGCAATTTTTAAATTCTGCTGGCATCGTGTTATCGTGGCCACATCCTGCAAAACACTTATAATTGTAGATTTATTTAAGCATTTACGTATTTTGTTCCTTGCTTTAATTAATTCATCAGCTATAGAGTTATTGTCTTTCGATGGAAGGCAGGTTGCAACTTGCAAGGAAAATGAAAATATTTGATCTTCTGTTAAGGTGTTCCCCAATTTTTCTAAAACAGGATGACGAAGTGATGATTCTCTAATTTTGACATTTGTCTTGTTCCTTGGTTTGCTGAATTAAAGTTGTCTTGCATCTTATTTGCCGTAAATTATTTGCTGTAAATTATTTGCTTTACGTTAAGTCTGGTTTCAATTTGCCTAAAAGGGTTCCACTAAATTAATTAGTGTTTCCATAAAATCGCAAGAACACCGGGGACTGTCTTCGATCTATCGCTTGCACTTTCCTTGTCCTTCCAGATTTCATGGAAGCAAAGATTTGAACGGAGCAGTCTGTGATCGTTGAGAACATTTTGAACCAATTTAACTTTCCTAGTTGTTACGGCACTTTGAGATCTGCAATCTGTGTTGTTAGTAGTGCAATTGTTTGATATCAAAGTTTTCACGACATTTCTTTTTTTAGATGTTCCATTGAAAATTTTCACGATAAAATTACTGATTCCAGGGGCAGGCGAGCCCTTCAATTTGCAGGTACGTAAATTTTAATTTGTTGTTTTGCAAGGTCAGGGAGGATGTCGTTTAGAAGTAAATGACATCATTTACTGCTTTTTATTGACTGATAACATTCGCTCAACTGAGGGACACAAACATTTTAGATGTTAAATCATGACATTTTTGAAGAAATACCCCAAGTTTTAAACATTGTAGATAATCCTGCCCTTGGTAATTTTTTGAACAACTTAACTTTTTAGATATCAAATCACGACACTGTTCAGGAAATACGCCAAGTTGTTCTTGATCGTCCGGAAAGTTGTTTCAGGACTTGCTTCAGTTTGCATTTGAATGGAAATAGATTGGATGACTTTGTTGAACTGCATACGGTTGAGGACATTAAGGAAGATTCAACTGTTAAGGTTGTTGATGGTGTGTACACGTAATTATTGCCATATTGACTTATTTCGAACATTGAGAGTTTCTCTTCTTTTTATATTTACAACCATTTTTTTGAGGGGGGAGAAATGCGTATACCCTTCTCAAACAAACGCTGCCATTTTTATGGGCAACAGTGAAGTCACAATTCCATTGGTGAGCAACCGATTAATGTAAAAAGTTCAATATATTTCAAATACTTATTTTACATTTGAATTCATACTTTTAACAACTTTAATTTGGTATGATTCTTCCCTGGAGTTCCCTTTCCTTAGAGAGTATATCCACTGTTACCATAAGCAAAGAAATAAGGGCACGTAGTACCTGTTGAAAAAATCTCGAAAATCTTTCTAACTGGGTGACCAAAAAATACTATAGTTTCTATAGTTTACATGGACTATAGTTGCTAAAATTATTGTTTACATGAACTATAAAATACTATAGTTTACATGGACTATAGTTGCTAAAATTATTGTTTACATGAACTATAAAATACTATAGTTTTCATGGACTATAGTTGCTAAAACTAAAACTAAAACTAAAAGCATGCAATACGTTTTTTCATTATTATTAAGAGGTCATTGTTTCTTTACTCAGAACCATACAGCGTCAGAGAAGCGAGAATTCACATCAGGCGTCTCAGAGATTTGTTGAGTACATCGTTATACCAGAGTTCATTTACTGCAACAGATAATTTGTCTCTTTCACTTTGCTCGAGCATTACTGGCGTTGATCCTGAAGGTAAGCACGTATGCTTGATATATTTTGTGCTTGTAAGCTGCACAAATTAATTACATCATAGGCAGATTAATGCATGGGGGGCCTGCCTGTAACATAGCAAGTACAGAGGTTAGAGGTTGAATGAATTATTTTATTGCAAAATTTTAACTTCAAAACTGCGAAAAATCAGATACCAATTGGCCGGATTAACACATAGGGGGCTTTAACATAGTAAGTAAAGAGGTTACAGAAATTAATTATTTTATTGCAGAGTTTTAACATCAAAAGCGAGAAAAAACCAGACTTACGGAACCGTAGCCTATAGGTTACTTAGATTAGTGTCCAATTTACTGCAATATTTCAGATTTAATTGTTTATTTTGAAACAAAAATGTCACATGCACCTTTAACTTTGGTACCTCTTTCAATTTTATCCATGTGCTGTCACGACTGTGCTTGAAAGTAAATGGGGTCATTGAATTTATTGGCTGAATTGTGCGAAAAACGTTGCGAATAACTGGTTTTGAGCAACTAGTTTAATTCCGCTAATTCTTGCATTGCAGAAGAAATTAGTAAAGGCACCAAGGATTCAAGCATTCCAACAGAAGATTGTATTCCACCAGCATATTCTGTTTTAGAGGATGGCGAGACTCAAATAAGTTTGCAACCATTGATACCGGAATCAACTGAACCCAAGGTATCTACGTGACCAAGTTACACGAGAGATTTATTTTTGTTTTCGTTGAAATGATCCTTGACGTTTTCTTGGTAAGAAAAATTTATATTAGAGCTGGGATTTTAATGACAAGCTGTAGGAGTTTTCATAGTTTGTATCCAAGGATTTTTTATTTAGTTTTGCGTTAAGAATGGGAGCTCGAAGTCAGCGAGGCTAAACATTTCAAATTGTACTGAACGATTTCTGATGAACAAATTCAGAGTTTGGGATATCATCCAGTCATGTTTACCTGTCCAAAACTTGAAATTAATATTGTCCTCATCTGCGAGCTTTTAAGTCATTTCATGAGCTCCATTCGATTTCAGCCAACGTTTTAACTTTATAACGACTTTTAAATTTGACGGAAGTGAATTTTTTTTAATTTTAAAACCCAAGTTGCCATGAAAGCAAGCAGGTTGTTTTAGCGCCAAAACGTGGACTGCAATAAATGATGTTTCTTCAAATTAACTTGAAAATAAAATTTGTGAGTTAAGAACTAAATTCGAAGAATTGTAATACTTATCAGTAATTTAATTATTAAATAAAAATATAAGCATGTTTCCTATCATTGTTTTAGCCGCAGCAGTGCCTGAAAGATTTGAGATATTCTAGCTGGAACCCACCACCTGGTTCAAGAAAATTAGCAGGTAATTTATTTATATATATATATACCATATTTGTAATTGTTGATCAACATTCTCCCTGTTATCGTCGTCTTGTAAATCTAATCTTACAATCTTGTAAGTCTAATCTTGTGTCTGTTGTAAAATTTTTTAATGAATAGAAAGGAGTTGTTTATCACGTTGGTTTACTTTTTCGGACAATTTTGGAAATTGAGTTTAGGCAAATTGACCACAATGACTGAAAGAGTCATGAAGCAAGAGCCTAGATTACGAGATAACTCATATTATTGTTGCTTTTTGTTAAAAGAAAAAAGCCAAGTGCACTAAAATCTAGCAAAAGTACATAAATCTAAACATAAACACCAAAATCCCATGAAGATAAAGTTATTCATGTTTGACAAAATATGGTGAAATTTGTGTCTGCACTTTCCTTGCAAGGTATATTCATACGGTAATTCAGTTATGGAAGGAATTTGAATGAATTGGAAGACCCCTCCTCCCACTGGAATCGATTGTGGTTGCGCAAATTACGCAAAAAATGGAGGGATGAAATTATTCCCCATGACTCATTGCGTTCGATTCATTAGAAGTTCTATAGGCATTCGATCATCAAATGCAATGAATCATGGGAACAATTTCCTCCCACCATCTTTTGCAGAATCCACCTTTTCAAGATAAGGCTGCAATTATGGAGATTAATTAAATTTGGAGATATTGCATTTTTGATTCTCGGAA
>JAYJMH010039321.1:0-15423 GCA_036873815.1 Phacellophora camtschatica | reverse complement strand
TCCGCCTCTACCATAGTATCTTTATATATATATATATATATATATATTTATTTGATTTTACCCAAGAAAAGAATATCTGTTACCTCCTGAAAGTAATCAGAATTCCTATACAAATCACTTGATAAGTAAACTTTAGCAGGGTGAGTACACATATAAAATTGATAGCAGTTTTTCTAACTGAATTACTCCCTAAAATTATTTAAAACTTATATAAAGCGAACTATAGCATACACATATAAATCTGCAAGCAGTTTTCCTTAATTCATTTATGTATATACATAAAATCTTACCTTTATCTTGGTGACATAATTAATAGCATGATGCTGAGCCTAAAAATATAACATAAAAATATATATATATATATTAGTACCTTCAATTTTGTATACAGTGGAGCCTCTCTAATTAGAATTTTCTAATATCATATCATATATCGTATAAATTTGTTCATAGAATACATTACAATTGTTGGTTATATAAAAATAATCGTATTCTATACAACCCAAGAAAAACAGGAGGCTATCTATCTAGGGACGCTAAATTATAGTGTAAAATAAAACTAAAATAATGACTGTCTATATAAGCATGTACATCTATATTTTTCGTTAATCACGGCTGTTACGCGATGCTGTTTAGGTGGAAGTCAAGTCAGCGATTTTTTCCCGTGACAACAGACCGAATTCTTCGATTTTGACCACTTTTCAAAAATTTATTTCTCAATATTCAAAACAGATAAATCGGTAATTCTTTATTCATTGAATAAAGTAAACTTCCCTGGGCTTACATATCTAAATTCTTTCCGAGTTAGTTCTTCCTTTTATTGTGTAAAAAAAGTTGCCAAATGTGTACTTCGATGCCACCTGTTATGCTTTTAGGCCTGTTTTTTGCCCTCATCCACCGCTAAAGTTTTGGCGCGTGTTTTTTCAGACAAAAGATAATTATTTTAATTTTTTTGCATAAGTTAGTTTGATTGTGAGGCTGCTTCAATTTCATCTGTAGACAACTGACAGCTGTTGCTAAGCAATGCTGACGACAGTTTGAAAACTTCAGCGTGCACGCACGGGTGATCCGCCTTTTCAGGTTTTGATTGACAAAGTGAGCTACACTGTCTTATCTATTTATTTAGGCTTTTTTTTAATTCAAAAAAGCTTTACCCGGGCCGGCACAAGCAATTTTATGGGGGGCTAGTCGTTTCTCGTACTTTCAAATCACGCGGCGCTGCGTGGCGGCTGCGCAGCGCCTTTATCTTTTTTATTGAAAGTTATCTCAGACTTTTGTTGTCACGCTTTGCGTAATTTCGCCAGATCAACATAAAATATATTCTCTATAAAAAACATGAAATGATTTTTCTTTAAAAATTGAAATCAGATTTGTTGAGATTTTGATGCAGAATTCAATGATTTTTTCGGTATTTTGATAATATTTATAGAACTCAAGTTATTGAGAGGTTTTCATCGAGATATGATCGAATGAGCTTCGCAGGTTCTGTTGTCACTGGACACGCGATCTGACAAAGTGAGATTCAAAACAATTTTGTTACTTACCTGAAAAAGTTTTGTTTATCAACTTAAATCATTGTTAAAGAGAATTTAATGGCAAAATTGATGCTTTTTTGTCGTTTTGATAGGATTTATGGAACGCGAGCTAAAGATTAATTTCTATCGCGAGGTGCCATAACGGCCTATTTTTTTTACCAGACTTGACTTTCACGTCATAACAGTTGTGTAATATAGATAACATATATATAAATGCTTTAAAGATGAACATTTAGTTATTTTTAACAATAACGAAAAGGTTGAAGTATTAACTCTTAACTCAAATTCTCGGTCAAATTCTCAAACAGTTTTCTATATCCCTAGATAATTTTCAGTGATGACTTACTTTCGGTTTTCTCAAGAATTTTTGAAACCCGGGGGTACATCCTAATATTCCCCTTGAAAACCCGGGGGTACATCCTAATATTTGGATATGGGTATGTGTGGCCGATAAGAATAGGTTTGAAAAAAGTAAATTCCGTAAACATGGGTATGATTTATAGCAAAAATGCTTTAATGTTAGGTTAGATATTAAAAACTGTCCTTAATGTGGGGTGATTTGGAATAAAATAGAACATTCATGTTGGGTATACACGAAGATTTGAAAATTAAAGATGAGAGGGTTTACAAAATCTCAGAGGCACACTCCAGACATGTATCTGTATCTGTATAATAATTAGCTACCACTCACTAACGAGCATATACGCTAAGGGTATCGTTGTTGTGGATTACTGATTTCTACTGAGCGCATCTATTTACGCAAAGCGACCTTTCTCAACCTTGAACATGAGCATAATTATACAAAATTTCGCTGAAAAATGAAGATGGACGACTTGCAACAAGTTGTCAACGGCAACATGTACACTGAGGGCTTGAAAGTTCGAGATAAAGGGAATCTCCAAATCAAACAAGGGGAATCTCCAAATCGCGCTCGTTTCCGGACCTCCCAAGCGCGTCTTAGCCAGGCGCGTCGTGAATCATAAACTCTCTAATGGAGCTCAATTCCAGTATAAACATACACCTTTATTGTCTACATTTTTATCGCACAACGCGACTCACATTATACCCCGTATATATTTCAAAAAAGGTTTTTTTATACCTTGTTTACTTGTGTTTGAGACTGGCCACTAGCATTACTTTCCCTCGGCGAAGAGGCTGATTGGCTATCACGTGATGATTGCAAAGGAGGCTGCTGTTGTGGCGCAGATTGTTGCTGCTGCTGCTGCTGTTGTTGTTGCTTTGGTAACGGCGGTTGGGACTGTGGCTGAACATTGCTCGTATTGGGCTGTAATGCTTGTTGTTGTTGCTGTTGTTGAGGCGGTGGTGGTTGTTGTGGTGGCTGGGAAGGTTGTTGGTGTTGTTGTGAAAATGAGGTGGATGAGCTAGATGAATTTTGATTTGAATGGGGCTGAAAAAATTGTGGAAAACTCTTGAAAAGAACAGCAAAAATATTATAAGACAGCAAAAAATTTAGACCTTAAGTCACGGGCTTTAGGAAAAGTAGCGTTTGCATTTTATAAGTATAGCTCCGTTTTGAATAAGATTGGAACTGATAATTTTTTACTTTGAATTTATACTTTAGCTTTCTGTCACTGCTAGCTTCTTAATCTTTAGTCTTAAAGATACCCATTTATTAAACAAAGCCTATTGTTCTTTTTTAAATAACCTGTTGTTTCTATTGTCTTAATAATGATTCAGGGTCTGTTTATAAACAAAAGAACTATTCACTTATAACAAAGCCTACTCACTTCTTAAACAAAGCGTACAGTTCTTTTTAAATAAGCTTTTGTTTTCTATTGTTTTAATAACAATTCAGAGCCTGTTTACAAACAAAAAAGATACTCACTTATTAAACAAAGCATATTGTTCTTCTCAAATAACCTCTTGTTTCTATTGTCTTCATAAAAATTCAAAGTCAAACATACCTTGGAAGATTGGCTTGGCAGTGGTGGAGTTATGTTTGGAATGATAGTGTGAATATTGTTTGTTCCAGGCCCATGAACACTGATTATATTGTCACCAACCGTCACTTCGATCTTGTACCCAGGAGGCAGAAAGGTGTTGAATCCAACGATGAGATCAGGGTGGCCTTTGAACAATGTTGAGACGCGGCTGATTACTCCTGGTGTGTCAATGCTGAAAAAATTATAACTAGAAGTGACAATCAATCAATCATAACAATCAATCAATGAAGTGACAATCAAGCAATTTAATGTCCAGAGAATAAAAAATATTTTTGCAGAAAGACAAATGACGGATATAGGGTGGATTGTGCTATTTTCATGTGCTCAGTTCTTGTTTGGTCTGAAATTGCCTGAAAGAAATGTGATTTTTTTGTACAATCTTTCGCGTGATCATTTAGCCCCAGTTTACGGTTTTGCATGTGATGTGCCACTTTCATGTGATCACTTCTTGTGTGCTCTGAAATTGCCTGAAAGTAGTGTGATCCTCGTGTACAATATTTCATGTGATCACTTAGCCCTAGTTTACAGCTTTTGCATGTCATATGCCACCTTCATGTGATCAGTTCTCATGTGATCCTCTCGTGCAATCTTCCATGTAATCACTTAGTCTGTGTTGAATTGAATCTGTCTAATAATCACTGAGTTATACTCAATAAAACCACAAGTAGAGGTTTCTTGCGGCTTTGAGTTGAGAAGGCTGCAAATGATTGCATCAACATCAAGCAAAAACAACATTATCAAAGCTAAAGCATCCATACAGCAACTTTGCAAAAGTTAGGACATTTTTGGGGGGGGCATTTTGTTGGATATCTTGGAATATCTCCAAGCCTGAATCCAAAGAGGTCTTTCCCCCACCCTCTGAATGGATATCTCCAACCTCTGAAAGAAGTATCCCCCCTTCTGAAAAGATATCACCTCTATTACAGGTTGACAGAATGAGCAGATGATAACTTACGTTTGAGATTTGAATTCTTTCATTATGTCAAGAAATTCATTGTAGACGTGAGGCTGGCTTCCGAATTGCAGTTTTACTTGATCAAGATATGACAAAGCATCTTCCACCTGAAATTCGAATCATTTTTTAGGTTGGTATAATCATGTTGGATAAATAACGAGTGTTAAGTAACAAATAAACACTGTCCATAGACACTATCATCAGTCGCTTATCCCCCATATGTGGGTACTGTTTTGTTGACAATGCTGGTTATACACCTAAAACAGATCAGACCTGGCTATCACACATGCTAAGTGTTGGTAAGATTTTCAAAGGATCACTTTTCAAATTCTAGTTCATCTTCGAATTAATGTGTTAGTTTTTGTTTTTGTTTTCATAATTACATTTTGTTTTTGTTTTTGTAAGTGGTTTAGGCTAGCCTGAGATCAGAGGGCTCATTTGCGAAAAAAAATAAAATGAAGAAAGGGAAAAAAATGAGGAAAGGGACAATTCTTTTCTCCTCTTTTCTCTTTCCTTTTTTTATTTTTTTTTTGAGACAAAAGATCTCAGGCTAGGTTTAGGCCTGGTTATGAGATTCTTAGCAGGCAAGCACTGAATTTTTCCCCTTGTTGCTGTTCAGAGGAGCTATTCTCACACATAGATTCATTCAAAACAATACTAAGTAAGTAAAATTTTAAAAATTTTACTTACTTAGTATTGTTTTGAATGAATCTATGTGTGAGAATAGGAGAACAATTTGATTTTCTAGGAGAGAATTCAACAGCTCTCTTCCAGCATTTGAGGGGAGCTTGGAGGGTTGTGAGAGCCACAGCTCTCATTGAACAACCAGGCCAGCATAATGCCTAAGTTTTATGTGAAATTCTCACCTTTAACCTCTGGAAGTGCTGCTGCCCTGTGACTTGTGAACTTACAGCTCCTTGAACATGGCTTGGATATGGATTCTAAATGAAATAATTCCAATATGTATATACATACAGTATATAAATCCTCAAATTAACTCCCCCCTCTCGAATAATCCCCTACCATAGAGCTGAAAATTTTAAATATGGGAATGCCATGATATATTCTGAGCAGTATGGATGAGGCAAGTGTAATTGCTGTCAACTCTCTTGGCTAGGGTGTTTTGGTCATGGCCTGCCATTCCGACTTGTAGAGCAATATGGAATCCATGCAGGACTTTAAACTTTGAGCTTAGTTGCTCTGCAGATAGGGGACATCCAAACATATTGCCCACTCATGCTCTACACATGTTGTAGCTTATAAAATATGAAAATATTTCAAACATTCAAAAATAAATATTTCTCCAGAAGGTGGGAAGAAATTTATGGTTCATTAAAAAAATTGCACGTACTGGTAAATGAACAGATTGTGGTTGTGGTTGTGGATGAACATTTGATCCCCCACCTTGATTTCCTTGATTAGGCCTGTAAAATAAATTATATATATATATATATATATGTATATTTTAAGGAAAAACTTGACCTATAAAGTTAAAAAAAACTTTGCAATAAAGAGGAATTTTCCATACAAGAATATATAATCTGTTTGGGTGTTAAATCTATTAACAATTCTGATCCAGTCAGTCAAATTCTCACCTAGGGTAAAGCAACTGTTGCTAGGTCAGACAAGAGAACAAAAGGACTTGAGAAAAAGTTGGACAAGCAAGCAAAAGAAGAAGCACAAAAAAGGATTCAACAGCTAGAAAAAGAAGGATTTAATCAATCAATCAATCAAGGATTCAATCATTCAATCATGGAAGGATTCAATCAATTTGTATTCTTTATTTCTATCCAAAAAAAACAACTGGCAGCAAAATGTGCATGTTTGTGAAATAGAAAATTTCAACAGACTTATATGCAGTGAAAACAGATTTAGATACAGAAAAAAGTTAAACAAAATAATTTGACAGCTAGGAAATAAATGGCTTCCTTTTCAAATCAATTCGTATTCTCCATTACAATAAAAAAAACTGGCAGCAAAATGTGCATGTTTGTGAAATAGTAAATTTCAACAGACTTGTATGCAGTGAAAACAGATTTAGATACAAATAAGCGTAAAACAAAATAATTTGACAGCTAGGAAATGAATGGATTCCTTTTCAAATCAATTTGTATTCTTCATTGCAATCGAAAAAACATGGCAGCAAAATGTGCATGTTTGTAAAATAGAGAATTTCAACAGACTTATATGCAGTGAAAACAGATTTAGATACAAATAAGTGTAAAACAAAATAATTTAACAGCCAGGAAGAGATTCCTTTTCAAATCAATTTGTATTCTTCATTGCAATCGAAAAAACATGAGAGTGAAACATGCATGTTTGTAAAATAGAAAATTTCAACAGACTTATATGCAGTGAAAACAGATTTAGATACAAATAAGTGTAAAACAAAATAATTTGACAGCTAGGAAGGGATTTCTTTTCAAATCAATCTGTATTCTTCATTGAAATTCAAAAAACATGACCGCAAAATGTTCATGTTTGTGAAATAGAAAATTACAACAGACTTGTATGCAGTGAAAACAGACACTAATTTGGATTCAAAAACACAGATGGCAATACAAATAAAACAAGTAAAAAGGTTTTAAATTGTTTGGTAGAATTTTTCTTTTTTAAAACTTAAAGTGTAAATTTTCAAAAATTCTCTTACCCAGCTGCAGTTGGCAGGTGAGGTGATGGAAATTGTGGCCTCGCAACATCTGAAACTCTTTCAAAATGATGTCCTCTGTTTACTCCAGACCCAGGAGCAATGTGTGAGAGTGGTCGTCTTCCTGGGTAAACATTTTCTTGGTCTTCATGACCTCGCTTCATGATGAAACTTCAGTAAAATTACAAATCTATGATTTTGAAATTTGAAAAGCATACATAACTTTAAAACATTCTCATGTAAACTTAAAAAAGCTTTAATTTCTAAATATCAACTCTGCTATCATAATAATAAAGACAGTAAAGAAATTGATGACATAGAGCTTCTTTTAAATCTATATTGCTATCTTGTTATAACCATATTGTGTTTATCTTTAAAATTACATGTATATACATAATTAATACACTATCAAATTTGCCAAACACTAACTTATACAACCTTGTCATCACTAACTACTAACAACTGACTATTGTACATTGCAATCATTTTCAATATTTCATTTAGATTTCATTTCATTTAGATTTCATTTGGATGCATTATTCTGTTACTGCTGTATTTTTTTTAAAATTAACCAGTTTTCTGATCAGTTTTCTGAGTTGTATAGATTTTTCTGGCATTTTTGCATTTAACATGCATTCTATAATATATATATATATAATATAGAGTTGGAAGTACTATAAAAAATCAACTGTATATTTGTGGACAATTGAAATTGATTAAATATAATTGGTTACTACTAAGGGGCCATAAACATTTGATTTCCAGTCCATACATATAAATTTTAGCTGTGTGGTGCTGTACAATTTTTGGGCCAAAAATGAGAATTTTTATTTCATTTAAGTTGAATACAGAAGTCTCTGGTTTAAGCAAATTAAAAGATAAAAGGTTAAAAATTGCTCTTCGTATCATAATTATACATTTGTTTGTTGTAGTCCATTTTCCTTGTTCTACTCTTGGATAGATAAATCAATGACTGTGGAATGAATGAACTTGGAATCTCAGAATAGGAACAAAAAATCAGATCAGAGATCTGCAAGACCTTAAATTTTAGGCAAGAAAATCTGTCATCAAGTGATGGGAAAATGTACCTAATTCTCAAGGACACTGCCAATTTATGGAAAGATGAAACTTTTTAAAAACCAGACCATGTCTTTTTCTAACAACAATTTTTCAAGATCAGCTCATTCTTGAGGATGTAATATGTCATGTTAGAATAATGATAATAATGATCTAATTAATAATGAACTACTTCAGGAAAGCTCTCTTCAATCTGTTATATTTTTGCAAGGATTAATGATATAATCTTCAGTTTTTCATAAAAAGTCAGGATTAGCGCTCTTAATAGAACCTTGCACATGCTGCCTCCTCCGCTAAAAAATATGGAAATGCAGGCTTTTATACACATATTTTTGTGAGAACCTCACTGGTGGAAACCCACAAAAATTTAGGAATTTTACTAGTGAATGAAAAACTGCTAAGAAACTTTTGAAAATTTAAGATAATGCTTTTAACGATTTTAATGGAGTGGACATGATGTTAATGAAGTATATATATATCTATAATACCCAGTTTTCTCATCTTTTTGTTGAAGAAAAGAATTCAATGTTAAAAACGAACTTTTATATAAATTACAAAAAACAATTTTAAGAAACTTTTACTAGTGAATTGGTCAAAAATGGTCTAAGATTAAGAAACTTTCACAAGTGGAGCTTCAGCTAGGTTTATAAAAAAAAAAGCTGTATAAGTTGAAAGGAAGAGAATCTCCATGACAAAAATTTTCTATGCTCTCTTCCCACTAGTTTACCTACTTCTTATGATAATGAATTCATTTTACATCATTTCAATATATAATGGTTGCAATACACAGTTTTTTCTTTCATTAATTTTCTCCCTTATATTTGTAGCTTGCATATTTTAGTTAGTAATTTATAATTTAGTGTGAATGTGTAGTGTTTATTTTTTTAAATATATGATTTGTGGTTACTGGGATTGTTGTGTTTATGATTGAAAAAAAAATCCAACCAATATTATTGAAAACCTGGCACAAGAATATCTGGCTGAAAAATAAACGTGGAACAAGAATATAAACTTTTTTCAGTTTCTTTATTTTTAGCGATCTGTGAGTCACTTTATTGAAGTAAAAGTGCACAATTATTAAGTAAGGTACAAGGAAGTAGATTATTGTGGTTTTGTATATTATGTTATGTTGTTAGATTACTACCTGCAGCCTAGACATTAGCAATGAGTTTCGAGCGAATCTGACATTTCATCAGCGGAGAGAGACTGGTCAAAGAATTGGCTGCTGCCCCGCGCGAGACAACACAAGAGGAGACGACATCCTGAAATCGTATTCTGGAGAAGGAATGTTGGCCTAATTCTCAGGGAAAACCTTTATTAAATGACTAATTTTACTGATTCGAAGCCAATCTCTCCATTTTTTACATGTAGCATATTTAACGTGGAAGGATAAATTGACAAAATATGCTACGATAACGCTGCTTTTGACAACAAGTTTGCCAAGGGCGGCGAATGATCAAATTGATAACAACAACTTTTTAGGCCGAGTGATGTCCTTAAAAACACTTTCACAGTGAAAATATCGAGGAAATTTGTTTGTGAATCCATCCTTTAAAAACTTCTTTAAAAAGTTGGAAGCATTTCACTACGCGATCTCTCGATCGAAATGGATTTATTGAACTAACCTTGGCGGTCTTTCAGCTGACTTGCGTTTCTTTACGACGCCATCTTTCTTCAAATTTGGGGAGGACAACAAAAACACTGGATTTAAAGTTACACACAAATGTCATTACTCTGAAGAATTCAGAGATTGTTGCAAAAATCTGTTTTACGCACCTATGAAATATGACATTCGAAATTTGTTAAAATCGTTATTTCAAAAGTTAAGGGAATCACCAAATTTTTGCCAAATTTTAATCGCGGATTTTCTTTCAGCCCATGGCCATCAGCCGTTCAATTGCCCACAGCCAATCGCTGACACTTTTGTTGAGCCTTTGGCCACTCAAAAGATTCCATGGTCCATTCATTGCCTCGTTTCTGTGTCACCATGGCAATGAATGGAACGCGTCAGCTAAAGTGGCGTGAGAAAGTACGAGGCTCCTTTTCCAATCCAAAAAAAGACTACTTTCTCTGTCGAGAATCTTGATAATCCATTTCTGCTTTCACATTGTCTCACTACATTGTTTCATTAAGAAATATTTTGCGTTTTCCATTTGAATGAAAGGAAAGGTAGGAATATTTAGGAATATTTCGCTTACTTTGTGATGCTAATCAAAATTTCGAACAGTGTGTTCGACATTCGAATTCCAATAGAATCCGACGCGACACAGTTCTATTTTTTTGAATTTTCAAGAAAACAAGATAGAATGCAAGACAAAAAAGAATTTTTAGAAATAATCAATTCCTCATCTTTATATGTGATTATATAAGACAGGTATAAAATCTAACGAGCGTAAATACGTAACTACGTGAAGAAATGCGTAAGTATGTAAAAAATACGTAAATACGTAAAAATATGTAAATACGTGAAAATACAGAAATACGCGAAAGTCCTATATACGGACAAGAAACGTTGCATTCTAAAAAATATGAAACATTAAAATACAAAGGGACTAAAACTGCGACTTGTTTACCCGTCTAGCAGAGCAAAATTCAATTTAAAACAAACAAATACTCTAATTTTGCAGGGGGTATGCAGATGTTTATGAATAATTTATTGGGCTCTGAAATCATCGAAGAGTTGGGTCAAGTCGCAGAAAACGGGAGTAAATTTCATAACAAGTTTGATGAAAAATGATGAAGTCGATAAACAAAAACAAAAGTAAGTTTCTTAACAACAACCTCATTTTCATCATGCTGAGTGGTTATGAAATTCGCCCGTAACGAAGATACACAATCGTTTACAGAGTGGTGCTGTCGCCTTGAATGGACATCATCGCCCTGAATGGTTCACCTTCTTGTTTACCATCAGTTCATTCTCTTGATGCTTTTGAAACAATTAAAAGCGTGCACCTAGATTGAAGCTAGATCATTGAATAAAATTGCTGAAATTGGGTAATTCCTCTTTTCTTCTGTTCAAACCCAGTGTTCAAAACAATTTTGATCTTTCTGCAACAGAAGGAACTTCTGAAACATAACAATGTTCTTGTTGCTAAGGAGTAACTAGTTTGTGACGTCACAATTTTAAAGATCAAAGTATCATATCTCCTGTTCTAAAAAAGATAACAAGATTCTGTAAATGCAGTCTTGTCCAGTTTTAAAAGTGGTTTTGTTATCTATTCCGTAAAACGTTCAACAAAGCTGAGTTTTCTATGAAGGCTCAGTACTGAATTTTTAAATATTTGAAGAATTTCTAAATGCCCCATTTTAAAAATGTCTATCATACCACTTCTGACTATTGGGATCATTCCCTTAACGAAAATCACCATCAAAGTTATTCCCCCCAAGTGGTAGTGACAAGTGCCCTCGACTCATGGACTAATACAACAAACTTACGAAAATTCAAAAACATTACCGTGAACAATAAAGGTGATTCATTTAGGGCGATGATTCATTTAGGGCGACACAACTCTATATTTTCTAACATTCTACACATCACTTGCTTATTCCAAACATTCTTACAATTAACAAGGACGCATGCAAAAGCATTAACTATACTACAATATTAAAATATTCAATTATTTCGAATCCCAGAGGGAGGCAATCCGAGGGTTTTCATATGGGGGGTCAGACCAAGAATGTTTAAGTAACCCAAAAATATCAGACATTTCTATGATATGAAGTTTATATGTTTCATACTGCCCAAGATTTCCCAAGTAAATAAAAATCATTGAAATTTAATTTATGATCTGCGAAAAAATCTTCTGAACGAATCTTCTCAAATTTTTAACTCTAAAGCGCCGTTAAAGCAAGCAGGTTTTATACCGGTTTTATGCCAAAAATGGTAGCGTCTTTGACGAGCTACCAAAAATCGTGTACTGCACGGATCACAGTGAGTAAAACTAGTCAAAAACAATTTTTGGCGATTTTATTCGACCCTTGTTCTTTCGTTATAAGCAATTTTCAAAACATTGTCCATCTCACAAAATCTCGAAAACACTGAAAAGCGTTGATCAAATTTGTTTTCGTTGATCAAAGGCTTTTCATTTCTTTTCAAAGTATGAAGTCAATGTTTGACCTCAATGATATCAATGTTTTCGAGCTTCAATGAGATCGACTATTTTTTGAAAATCGCTCACAACGGAAGAACAAGTGTCGAAAAAAATTGCCAAAAATTGTTTTTAACTAGTTTAGTCTTTTGGGCGTGAATATCAACTTTAATCACTGTAATCCGTGCAGTACACGATGTTTCGTAGCTCGTCAAAGATGTTCCACATTTTTTGGACGCACCCGGTAAATGGTTTTTGAATTAAAAAACTTACGAATTAAGGCATGTTTAATTTCAATTTCTAGACAGGTAAATGTTTAGATGATTGAATGATATCCAAAACGCTAATCTAACCCTTCGGACATCATTTCGTATAAAATTTGAGATTTCTAATTTCATCGATTTTAAGATACAGCCTGGCAAACAGAGATATTAGTTTAAAGACCCACTGCTAACCAGCAGCCTTTGCGCACCTACATAGCAACATAACACTGCAACAAGGCCTTCACAAACAGCGAGAACATATTTATACGGTGCGCCAATGGAGGTGGATGCAGTAACTAAATTAATTCTGACAACGAGGAAAAGAAACACGGCCTTTTCCACCGCTGATAAGTCGTTACTCGGCCAAAACCACTGATCCAAAACGTACTTTCAGATAGTAACACGAAAGTTGTCAAAGAAATGTATTATGGGTAATTTTTGCCCGCAATGGCTGCTGGTTAGCAATGGGTCTTTAAGCTACAACTCGATATTATTTTATTTACAAATTTTACGATGTGTCGTAAAAACCTCACGATGCGTGTCGTAAAATTGTTACGATGTGTGTCGTGAAAGTCTTACTATGCTGTATACGCGGCAATTATTTGTTTTTTAATATCTGAAAACTTTGGTCGCAACCGCGCATCGGCATTCCAACACTTTTGCATGACGCCATATATCTTGGTAGGTGTTCCAGTGGGCATGGGCATTCGATAACCTTGTTCCACTCTCTCTCTGGTTGTCTAAATAGAATTATAAAAGTTGTAATTTATATGTTGGTCTATACATTATATAATATATAATAGCTAGTATATTATATATATATATCAGTTGGCAGAACATCTCAAAAAGCTACTCCTTTAAATGATTTCATAATATACAAACTAGAAGTTTGGAAATTAGTGCTTTCTCTCTTTTCCTTAACAATAATGACTAATGTATAAATAATTATATAAAATATAATTTATGTTAGTCTATATATATAATATATCATAGCTAGTATAGTATATATATATATCAGTTGGCAGAACATCTCAAAAAGGTGAAAGGTTAAAGAGCTAAAGGGGTGAAAGGTTAGCGAGCAAATGGGGTGAAAGGTTAGCGAGCAAATGGGGTGAGAGTTTAGAAGAGCAAAAAGGGTGAAAGGTTAGAGGGCAAAATGTAAAAGATGAAAGGTTAAAGAGTAAAAAGGGGAAAAAGGTTAGAAAGCAAAAGGTTGAAGGTGAAAGGTTAAAGGTTAAAGAGCTAAAGGGGTGAAAGGTTACAAAGCAAAAGGTAAAAGACGAAAGGTTAAATGGTAAGAGGGGGTAAAAGGTTAATGAACAAATGGGGTGAATGGTTAGAGAGCAAAAGGGGTGAAGGTTATAAACCAAAAGGTGAAAGGTTAAAGAGCTAAAGAGGTGAAAGGTTAGAAAGTAAAAGGTGAAAGTTTAAAGAGCTGAAGGGGTGAAAGTTAATAAAGCAAAATGTAAAAGATGAAAGGTTAAAGAGTAAAAGGGGTAAAAGGCTAGAGAGCAAACGGGGTGAAAGGTTGAAAAGCAAAAGGTAAAAGGTGAAAGGTTAAAGAGTAAAAGGGGTAAAAGGTTAGAAAGCAAAATGTAAAAGATGAAAGGTTGAAGAGCTAAAGGGGTGAAAGGTTATAAAGCAAAATGTAAAAGATGTAAAGTTAAAGAGTAAAAGGGGTATAAGGTTAGAAAGCAAACGGGGTGAAAAGTTAGAAAGCAAATGGAAAAAGATGAAAGGTTACAGAGTAAATAATTTACCTTGTTATTCCAGCCAGGATAAGGTACATTTCCAATAGAAAATATTTCCCACAATAGAATACCGAAACTCCAAACATCTGATTTCGTCGTGTATTGCCGGTCTTCCATTACCTCCGGCGCAGTCCATTTTATTGGTATTTCCTTGGTTGTGTTTATAGTGTAAATGCCTGGACAAATAAAATATTAATTGAAGTAATTTGACATAAAAGTGAAAGACAAATCAGGAGCAATGCTGGCATTTTTATTTTGTTATCAGAAAAATAATTTTTCTTAATCCTGTCGAGGAAAACAAAGCGTTTAAATTTTTGGAAGGTTGATGTCATTGTTTTCTCCCAACCAAATTGAATAACAATCACACCTCTCGACATTGATTTCAACAGTTTTAAGTTTCTGAATTGAAATGAATTGCATGCTTCGTATTTCAAGTTTTTGTGAAAATTATTTGTTCATATTAATTTAAATGTCTTGGTTCATATTTGTTCATATGCTTTCATGTAAGTTGGAGAAACTAACTTTTATATTTTTCGCGATATGGAAGAAATCTACATGCACAAATATGAACGAAGAAATTTAAATAAATATGCAAAACTAATTTCACAGAAACTTGAAAAGCGAAGCGTGCAATTCATTTTACTTCAGAAACCTAAAACTGTCGAAATACCGCTCAATAACATTCACACCTCATGTCGAGAGGTGTGAATGTTATTCAATGTGGTTAAGAGAAAACAATGAGATCAACCATTCAAAGTTTTGAAAGCTATGTTTTGGAGGAAGAGATTTTTCTCTCCGAAATTTTTATAATAAATATTTTTATGAAAAAATAAGTGTCCGGAGTTATTTCAAATTAACAAGCAAATCTAATCTAAGTATCATTTTGCTGAGGGGGGGGGAGCACATACAAACATAATTAGGGACGGGTCATTAAATACGGCGATAGAGGATGCCAGGATGGAGGAGAAATTGGTTTGACATAACAAATGTTTAAAACAAGCCCTAATGTCTGCCAAATAAGTTAAAGACCCCGCAGACAACCCCTAATATCTGCCAAATAAGTTAAGACCCCCAGACCGCCCCTATTGTCTGTCGAATAGGTTAAAGACCCCGAGACCGCCCCGAAAGTCTTCCAAATAAGTTCAA
>JAYJMH010039320.1:0-39355 GCA_036873815.1 Phacellophora camtschatica | reverse complement strand
ATCTGGACAGGTATGGGGTCCACATTTTATAGCACTTGACCACCCTTGAGCACGGAAGATGGCATCTTTAGAATTTTCAGAAAGTTACATATCAAAACTTGAGAGGAAATTTTGTCTTTCATTTATGAAATAAAATATAAACTGTTTGCGTTGGGAATGTATTTTGTGACATCCGGTAGATTATCGGGTAAAATGCTGGAAATACTAAATACGGTTCGTAGTCGCGGGGGAACCATAAAAAAGCATTTAATTTTCAGTTTTCGCATTTCTGTCCCAGTGTGTTTCCAAGCACCATTAAATTCATCTCGTAAAAGGCTATGATATAGGAGATCCAAGACGCAGGTTATAAAAAAAATCTAGACCTATGGTTTGGGATCAAATTTGAACCTTTAGAATTAATATCCCGAATTATATACGCCTATGACCCGATACGAGTATAACACAAAAAACATAGAGATGAATTACAGTATTTCAGTACAAAGTCCAGCATAGTCCGCTCTTATTTTCTTCTGTGTCGCTTCCCACGCATCCTTTTGTTGTTCTCTTTTCTCCTCTGATCTACTCGGCCACCTACTTCAAACGTCAACTTGCGCCATTTAAGACGATCATCTACACTTTCTGTCCATGTCTCAAGAGCATCGCCTCTTTTCAGAATATCATTGATGGCATCCTTGAATCTAAGCAGTTGTCGACCTACTTTCCTCCTCCCTTCTGCAAGCTCATCGTACAGAAGTGCCTTAACTGGTCTTGTCTCTGGCATATGGGCAACATGACCCATCCAACGCAATCTGTTTCTGTTAAGGACAATTTCAAGATCGTCTACCTTTGCGAAACCTAGAACTTCATCGTTGGTGATAAAGTGGTCCCATTTAATTTTCAAGATGAATCTGAGGTGACGTTGCTGAATGGTTCTAAGCTGTCTGATGTGTTTTCGGTAAAGTGTCCAAGTTTCGCTCCCATACGTTAACAAAGGAATTACACACTGATTATACACTTTGAGTTTTGTCTCTGTTGTTAGATCCCGACAATCAAATACTCTTTTCCTTAGCCTTCCTACAGCACATGATGCAGCTTGTATACGTGCTGTGATCTCTTCATCCATTTTACAGTCTCTGGTGATATAGCTGCCCAGGTATTTGAAACGATCCACTTTGGCTAACTTTTCTCCATCGATGTTAAAGTCCACATTAGTGCCAATGCTCATAGTTTCAGTCTTCTTTCTGTTGATACGTAAGCCCATTTTCATGGATATGTTAGAAGTCTATTACAAAAGATAGCAATGTCATCTGCATATTGGGCTTCTCTTATGAATAAAGTGAATGCCTTAGTTGTTGATTTTAACCTACGAAGGTCAAAGATATCACCAGCATACCTGAAGCGAACATTGATGCTGTATGCGTTGTTGGTATTTTTGAATGCAAGCACAAACTGATACAAGACAAACTGCAATCTTAAAATTAAAAAAAAAATTATTTGTACCAAATTAAGTATTTTTCTGTCTTTAAACATAATATAACGTCATTGTCGTTAGATTTTATCCTTTGTTGCCAAAGTAAATCTTGTTGTTTGAATACCTATAATGGCATGATGCCCAATAGGAATACCCTACTTTGTGGTGTTAGAAACTGTGAACATTTTGAATTTCTTGACTTATATGGTATAGGAAATTTAATAGAAAGATGGGGGTTAATAGAGCGTTTACAGTACTTTATAATCGTTTCCAGTATATTTTTCATGTGAGAAAATGATAGATTTGCTTATGATAATGTGATATGTATTTCTTTTAGGATACTAACAATTTCACGAATCCACTGTACGAGAGTATGAATGGCAAAAGAACTTCTTTGATTTCTTCATCCGAAGACAGTTATGAGCCTTACAATGACTATCCGCCTGTTGGTGATTATAGTGAAAAAAGTAAATTAGTCGACATAGAATAATAGCTAAGATCAATACGAATGTTTAGTTTTCAACCGTGAAAATCGTAAAGTAGTTAACAACTTTGGAACTTACATTTACGTCTCTACGCATGTATTGTCTAGTCAGTCAGTCATTCGAGCTTTTATCTTGTTTTCTTAGTTTAATTGCTTTCAATCAGCAATTAAATTTAAATGTATCATTGTGTGTGGTCATTCATTTATCAATACTGCTCAAATATTAATTTCCAAGGCTCTGTTGCCATAAAGAACAAATTTTCAGCAAATACAACGGAAAGGTCAACCCCTGGTTTTAAAGAAACCCTTAATGTTGGTTATTTTGAGCTTAACTCAGCGGCTATTACGTGGATTTTCCCAATTAAGATATCAAACTTTAAGTTGAAGTCTATTTTATTAAATGCAACCAGAAACATAATTGTTAAAGCTAATAGCTAAAGCTCCTCCACAATATCTTCAAAATGCGTAACCCTTTTGGGACATCCGGTAAATATCTAAAAATTCGTAAATGTGTAAACTTATGAAAAACTCCAACTTGAAACTGGCAAATACAAACTTCAAAAATATGCACAAAAAAAAGTACTCACATTATTTACTGCAATGATCTGTTCAATTTTGTTTTCTTCTTCTCTATTTTTAAATAATTCAATTTGCTTTTCCAGATCCATAATTTCTAACTGCAAAGTCTGAAATTAATTCAATAATACATAAATAAACATTTAAAACAGCATACAGTACTCAAAAATTTCATTGTACCAAATGTTATGTATCATTAAACTTTAAAACAGGAAATTAAGTTTATAAGTTAAAACTTGAATTTGATACCAATTTCCTGTCAGCAATATCCACTAAAATTGCAATGTGATTTGAAATACCTTATTCTCTTCAACTAAATTGTTAATCGGATCCCCGCTTAGATGTGAATTTCCTTTTGGAAGATGATTCTCCAACTCCTGAAATGATATTAAAAAATACAAATTGAGACATTGAAGAAAAATGCAAGTGTATGAATGGAGATATTGTCGACAGTCGACAGTTTGAAAAACAAAAACAGAGCAGTTTATCGTTGAAGAGTTTTTAGGCCTTGCATCTTTTTGGAACTGCAGCTTCTCAAGTGTTGTGTAATCGGCCAAATAAAACACTAACATCGGTCTGATCCCTGCCTCCTCCAAAATCATGTGTTATTGACTGTGAGTTGTTCTATCAAAACTGTGAAAGTGAAGAAGCTCCTTGAAATCTTGAACTGTGTGAAATTAAAAGAATTCTTGAAACCTTGTATTTCATACGAACAGACAAATTCTAACATCTCAGATGCCATATTTGTAATTACGATCAATGAGATCTGAAACTGTTCGTTGGTTATCAGACTATCTATCTCTAGTAATCGTAATGAGGGTTAGCGTAACACAAACGTAAGATTTTTTGGGATGAATTGAAAGCTGCCTTGTAACATAGGCTGTTCTTTATTCTTTGGGTTTGACTCCTAACTACTAAATATGCAGCAGGGTGCCTAAAAACATTAGAATTTTACTCAATTCGTGGCAAATTTTACTCTTCAACTAATTTATTACAATTTCCATCAGAATTAGGCAAATCAAAATCCGCTAAAAACTTACTAAGTAAACAAGGGCGCCGAAAAGAAATCAAAGTGGCGTGGACAACAAGGGGGCAAAAATTGGGGAAGCAATAGACAAAAAAAATATTATCATGATTTTGGTACCCCACTGCCCCTGTGATTCCGTGATGGCACTACTGATTATAAACAGGAAAAAAAGCCAAAGGTCTATGGAAGCCAAAAGCAAAGTTTACGAGTCGAAAATTAAAATTGTAGCAAATTGGGGGCGTTGTAGAATAGTTTAATTGTGTTAACATGTTTCTTAGATAAACCTAGAAATATTTGTTTTGAAACACGTCGTATCTAATATAAAATAAATTTGATAAACTAATCTCAAGAAAAACACAAACTTCACTTGCTTGTTGAAATTTCATTTTCTCTTGTTCCCATTTCTCATATTCTTTGTCATGTTCTACTGCAGTAGTCTCAAGAGCATCTCTCAGTTTCTAGGCAACAATTTGAAAATCATGTCAATATTTTTAAAAAAAGCTGGTAAGATAAAAGGACAAATGACGTCAACAACTTCTTCGGCAAAAAGTTATAAAATATGTATCTGGATAAATATTACATTCTCCTATAGGAAGTTTAAAACTTCCAAATTATTTTGGTAATGATCTCCTAACTCTTTTAGTTTCTATCTATTTTAGACATGTTCTAAACATTTCTGGGTCAGAACTAGTGTGAGAAAATGTTTGGAGCACTTTAGTCAACCGGAAATCAGACAAAATTTACTGATTTTCGACAAAAAGTTCAGCACTGAAGAAAATCCAAAACCGTTCATTACCAAACCAATCCGACAACACCATGATTTTCTCCAAATTATTTTAGTACAAGAAAGTGGAATTTGCTTTACTATCGGACACTTTGTTTCGGAACTGGACACTTTTAAAGATCGGAGACTTTTAAAGATCAGACAATTTGAGACCCCATATGAACGAGGTGGTTGAATCTCTTTCAAAGCAGTCAAATTCAATTCAATTCAAAATCAGGTAGTAAAGAATAAAACATCGGTGCCAGAAAAAGCCAAACACTAGCTAACGTAAATTTGGTTATCTCTTCAAACTTAAAAAAGAACGAAATGATAATACTTCTAAAATAATCGTTCACTCATAGCTTCATGTGATCTTTTCTGTAAATGAAAGAAAGATATTTTCCAAACAACAAATTTTCTTTTTAGAGCTCCATACTCTACAAAATGTTTACTGAATGGATTACCTGGGATTCAGATTTGGCTGCTTTGTACTCATTCTGAATCATAACTAAAGTTTGTTCCATAGTTTCTTTCTCTACATCAAGTCTGGCTATTTCTTCACTCATTTTCTATTAAAAAACAGCAAAATTATTTTCTATAATATATATTGTGCCCCCCCCCCTGTGGTTATACCTCCATACGTTTTCCCTTATTAGTGAGAAAAACCTGCAGGCTCATTACTTTTAATTTCTATCTATTTGACATAACTTGGTGCAAATTTTATGAATTGATTCAGGGGGTAAATATTCTTCACAATAATTCATTCATCCCAATCAGAAGTTATTTTTTATTCTTCTTCGCAGTTTCACTTAACTTTTCCATCAATAATTCACAAAAAACTAGTTAAAAATGATTTTTGGCAATTTTTTAAAATGCTTTTGCATGTGTTACAAACGTTTTTCCAAAACATTTTGATCTCACAGTAACTAGAAAACATTGTAAAACATTGATGTCATCGAGGTCAAACATTGATTTCATAGTTTGAAAGGAAATTATTTAAACTGACATGTGAAAAGAATTAATTATTTAAACTGACATGTGAAAACTGACATTAAGACTGGCATGTGAAAACTGGAATAGTCTTTGATTCATTGACAAGGTCCCATTTAATCCTTCTTTGTCCACGTGTTATCTAGCTTTAGAAGTTTGATCAATATTTTTCAAAGTTTTTTAACTTCCGTAACATCGAAACTTTTCCAACAATTTTTGATAACCGAAACACAAGAGTTGATAAATTAGCAAACAATTATTTTTAACTAGTTTAGTCTCTCTGAAGTAGACATCAATCTTTAATCATCATAATCAGCAGAGTATACAATTTACTGTAGCCTGTCAAAGATTATCCTTTATTAGCACACTCAGTACTAAAATCTTATTGCTTAGTACAACAAAAATGAAAATAAAAAATATTTACTGATGAAGTAACATGCAAAGTTTAACTACATTGTAACAAAAGTCTAAACTATAATAACAAATAATTTTGTGCGTATCTAACCTCTCTCAAAGACTCATTAATCTGTCGTTGTTCTGCACATTCATTGCGTAATTTATCATTCTCAATTAGCATTTGCTGTCCCAGTTGTGCAGCCATTTGAAGCTCCCTTTCCTTTTTTTCTAATTTCTCTTTCTTTTCAAACTCCGCAGACACTCCTCTTGACAGCCATGACTTCTGTTCTTGCTCCAATTTACTAATTTCTGTCTTGTCACGTTTCAGAATTAAATTTAGATCCTCATTTTTCTTTTTCAAATCTTTCATCTGAGCAGCCTGTTTCCTGACATATTTTATTAATTCTTCCTTGGGTAGACTGTCCAATTTTCCAGGTCCCTTGGTTGGAGTTGTAGAGTCCTGTTTTGAATAATAAACATTTATTTTTCAGCTGTTCAAATTAAGAAAATATACAACATCTGATGATTTAAAACTGATTTTGTAGTAAAACGTTTCATTGTTTTAGAAAACAAAATTTTCATTTTGCCAAACAGTCAGAAACAGGATAATAAAATAAAATTGAAGACATTGCCTCAATTGTGAGTTTTCTTAATTAAATAACGATTTTCAATTTTGAAAATTTATCATTGACAAAACAATGAGATTTTGGTAAATGCTATTACATCAGCCAGGATGGAAAGTTTGCTTGCACCATGCTTACAAACAACCTACATATTTTCTGCACTCAGTGTTATTCTGTTTTTAAAAGGCATTCTTTTTGTGTCATGAGTTTGAGCTTTGTTCAAATTTTGCTGAAAATATGTTAATATGTAAAATCTAATTACCTTTAAAACAATAATTTTACCTCCACCAAAATATCAAATAATATTTTAATTATTTTTAAATGAAAACTTACTGCCATAATTGAAGCTTTCTCTTAAAAATTTACACTTTAATTTGAGCAGATATCAGCATTAACAACCTGTAAAAAAATTGTACTTTACCAAAACGTTTGCTTATGTTTGAAAATCGATATCAATACAATAAAATTGTTTAATTTACCTTCAATAGAAAAATTGGAAGAAAACTTTCTAAATTAAAATACTAAAAAAAACATTCTGACATTCTGGGTGTATTTTATTCATCTTTCCAAACCTAGCAGATAAAAACAGCAGCATTGGCAAAAAACGAGATTGCAATATCAAATAAATACAAATTTCAACATTGGCAGACTGTCAGAGCAGCTCTAATGAAATTAAAATTCTCTTAGTAAAATTTGAATATGAGAAACAAAAGAAGAAACCATCACAAAACATTTTGCAAAAAGTTTATGTAGAATGTCTTCCAAATCTGTCAAGTCTACCGTTTTCAGAACATTAGACAAAAAAACACCAACTCTAGCAGATCTACCAAAAATAGAATTGGTACCAATAAAAGACATTCTGTGTATACCGAATATCATAAATGTTCTAATGAATCCCAACCGCTGCTGCATTCAGCTTAGAGAAAAGAAATTCAAATGCACAAAGGTCTCTCAAAATTATTACCAGCAAAAATTAACGTCAATTAAATACAAAGGTAGGTAGATAGATTTGTATGTGGAGAATTCAAAATAAATGAACCAAACAAATTGCTAGGAATACTAGTGTGACCTTTCCAGGCCAGCCACTCATAGGGGTGTAGGTGTGTGACACCCCCTGGAAATGTAGCTGAGCTTACTACTTATTGGCAAATTTCTAATTCTACTCAGCAGACTTACTACTTTTGACACCCCCCTTAAATCAGTCTGGGCTGGTCTGGACTTTTCTCAACCTAAAACTGAAATTCTGAGTATGAATAGGCCTATTTCTTTTTAAATTAAAAAGACCTAGTCTTTTATACAATTAAATTTCAATTAACCATCATGAATGAAACTAAATTAAAAAAATGGTCATTCTAACGTAAAATATTTTTATAAATATTCTGACTGATTGGATGGCCTGGTGCTCATAGTTGGATTTGATGCCTTTTGTTTTATCTAATTTTTATTGTCTACTTGTCTTGGCCCGGCCCTAGCCTAGCCCCTTTTTATCACTCCACCACCACCATCTCACGTCGTTTTGGCTTTTTAATTAAAAGTACAACGTGTAAGTCTAAGTAGAGTTCTGTGCTGTTTCAAAGTAAACTAAACAAAAATTTGAATGTTGAGGCCTTTTGGAGATAAAAGCATTACGGCGTATACGTGGCAACGACGTGTGTGGAAAGAATGATTTGTTGTGAGCCTGAGCCAGCAGGCACAAACATAGCTCTGTCAAAACAAGGCCTAATAATAATATAATACTATATATACTATACTATTATTTAATATACAAGCCAGTCAACTTAATAATAAAATATCTTTTAAATTTGACTTTACCAAAAAGTAAATTTTAACAACCAAAATAAATACAAAAAACTTACGGAATAATTTTAAAACCACCCACTAATCACATTTCCTTCTCCAAGAACACTTCGTATCTTCCGCCATTTTGTACCTGTGTGTACCATAACATTCTGCCACATGAAAATAATAGATTTTGGAACCTGGAACTGAGCGATTGCGCAATAACTATTATTGTTGTCAAGTGTGACGTCGACACGACAAAATAAATTGTGACCCTTTTGATCCCCGCCAAAATGTTTCCACCATCAAAATTTGTTCCAAATAATTTCTCTTATCAAGAAAGTGAAAGGTTCTTAAACTTGTATACTAAATGCTGGAATTGTAAAAATGTCAGATTGTCCTCCCGTTTCATTTGTGCATTAGCGCAGGGCATCGTTTTATCAGCGCCGTAGGAAGCTGTTGAAAATTAGGGCCTACACTATTGTTTGAAAACAATATTACACAAAGGTTTTATTTAGAAATTGTGATTAAGTTGAAAAATTGTTTTCAAAATTATCGGGGGCTGAAATCCGATAGGTAAGCCAATCAGCTATTTTCAATTTTTGTTAACGAGAAGTTGTTTTTCTTCTGTGTGTTGTTAAAATATTGAACTTTGCAATTCGCTAAGCTTTTCCCATTTTTTCATTTGTGCAGTATGACGTCACTAATAGCAACATAAATTCGGCCGGTATTTTCAAAAGAAATAATCTTTTGATCTAAAATTTCTCTGAAAGAATTTAATTTGGCTGGTATCCTGTAAACATAGTCCAGAGTTTAACTTGTCGTGTCGGCCACGTTTTAAAATCAACGTGCAAAGAAAATCATACCAATACGTAAGGAAATCAGAGCAATAAACGTCCGGTCTTTGTCGGCACGGCTGGTCTCTGTCCGCACGGCCGTTCTTTGTCATAATGCAGTAGGCCTACTCATGCCCATGTTTTAAAACTTCTATTATTCAGTCGGTCGACCCCGGTGTTTTACCACTCTCAAAGGAAATGCAAATTGTCCGAGATTTTTCGAGATAACCAAATCATGGAAAAATCACAGCCACAAGTCACTGACAGGAGAAAGGCTGAAAGAAACGAAGGATTATATGACACACCCAAACCACGCATATTTTCCATTGTAATGAGGAAGGTTTCTACATATTAAACTGTACGCTCGGGGAAAGGTTGATCACTTTTATGAACTCTGAGATAAATCAACACCAAATAATATAACAAAACAATTTGGGCTAGCCGGGAATTCAAGTTAACAGGTTGAGTTAATGTGCACGTTTTATTTATTATAAGAAACCTGGCTGGACTAGTGAAAGTTTCTTAATTTTGGACTATTTTGGATCAATTTTCACTAGTAAAGGTTTCTTAATTGTATTATAGAAAATTCATTTTTTTTACTATGCATTCTTTTTTCAACAAAAACATTACAAAAACTGAGTATATGTTCTACAGGATAAAAAGTCTTCACGGAATCAATCATCTAACATCATGTCCACTCCATTAAAATCATTAAGCATTATGCAATCTTCACCAAAATTTCAAAACTTTCTTAGCGATTTTTCATTCATTAGTAAAAGTTTCTTAAATCTTTGTGGGTTTCACCAGTGAGCTTCTGATAAAAAATTTTCGATAAAAAACATGTGCAGTAGAACCTCGATAGCTCGAACCCTCAAGGGAAACAAAAATTTGTTCGAGTTTTCGGGAGTTCGAGTTATCGAGGGAATCACAGTGCAAAAAAGTTGCACGAGAAATAGGAAATTTTTAAAGTTATCGAAAGTTCAAGTTAAGCGAGTTCGAGTTACCAGGGCTCTGCTGTATATGCTTTCGATCTACGTTCTCGACTTTCGCAAAATCACTCCATATTTGGAAGCAGGATGGGCCGTAGTTAGGATTTAACTCCTATTTTTATCCTTTCTCTGAAAATACATAAAAATATCGAGTAAAAACAAACAAGATGTCAATAAATGAAAAAAATTTCCAGTACTAAATATGAAAAAATTAAAATTAAAATTGAAAAAAGAAATCTGTCTAAATCGTTCCAAGTAAAAGTTTCAAAAATAACTATTTAAATATTGACTATCAATTGAATATTATGTGTATACATTTTTTTGCAATGTCAGGCCAGAGTTAGTAAATGAATTGCAGCAACATATTACCATGGTGCTGGTTTAAAATCTTTCAAAAATACTGCAAAGTATGGTTCAGCTTCGTCAGAAGTTCCTTTAACTATTGGATGGTAAATTCGAGAAGCCCCTTCCACACAATCTAATGGAATTTTAAAACCTTGCGATTGCTCATACAATGCTTGTTCTAATGGTCTTTCGTCGGTCACCCAACCGGTATCAACGGCAGTCATGTAAATTCCATACCTCTGAAATTCCAAGCCGCTCGTTCTTGTAAGCATATTCAATGCGGCTTTTGCCATGTTTGTGTGCGGATGATGCGGGGTCTTAAATTTCCTGTGAAACTGCCCTTCCATTGCCGACACATTTATGATAAATTTTCTTTTGTTTGGACTTTTCTGCATCAATTCTTTTAACCTTGCAACTAAAATAAATGGGCCTAAGGCATTTATTGTAAAAACGTCAAGCATTTCTCTTAGCGGCACATCGCATAAATGATATTTCCAACTATTGAAAGCCCGAAAATCTAGCTGTTCACCATCCTCGTCCGTTATTCCCAAAGGAAATAAAACCGCCAAATCTGGATTTGTGGGACTTGTGCTTGCTGAAATAACCGATATTCCACTTGGTGCTGATGCTTGCGTTTCTTGAAATTTTATATCGCTTGAAGATGATGGTTCAATTCCTGCTTCATCTGATGGGGTATGCAAAGAAATGATGTCTTCATGTCTGACATTCTTTGTCAAAAACATTTTTGCATTTTCTTTCACGATATCTTGAGGTTTGGTCTTCGGACCTCCGCATTTGCCTCTATCAAGAATATGTTCTTTACCGTCAACTAAAAATCAAAGAAGCTCGTAAAAGGCAATGAAGCTTATCTTTATATACATGTACCAAATTTGTAAAATTAAAGGACATCTTCATATGAGCATCATAGCGATCAAATCTTTGAATGGTTGATTTTATTGCTTTCTCGTAGCTAAATTTAATAACATTTACACTACGTGACATTGTTCGAGGGGGTTTAGACCATTTTAAGATGCTGAAATCAAATGAATTGCACGCTTTCTTTTTACGTTTTTGTAAGAATGCTTTTTGGAGATTACTAAATGTCTTGGTTCGTATCTGTTCATCAAGTCTTTCATATCGCAAACAACATGGAATTTCAAAGAACTGAACTGTTGGGTTTACCTTATAGATATCCCCAATTCCAAAAATATTTTTGCGACCAAAACAAAATTTATTTCAATATTCAAATATTATCTCATTCAGATGAAGCCTTTTGTTTTCTCGACGATTTTCAACAATTGCCAAACGAAACTAAAAAAACTGAGCCAGTAGTTAAGTTGTTAGTATTAAAAATTTACTCGAAAGCGAGGTTAGAAAAATAATAAACAAGAAAACAACACGTGTACCCTAGATTCCAGGCCCCAGGTTTATAAAATTACCTTTCATTTCTTCATTAAAAACAGCTTGTTTTGTAGAGCATTCTGTTACGTGAAATTTCATAGATCTGGTTTCTGAACCCGACGTTAACAATGATGCAACAGAGCACCCTTCTTCTTGTTCATCTTGAAAATCTTTCTCTGGTTTCAATTTTTTAGAAGCTAAATCTTCATTCGTTAAAAGTCTTCGTTTGCCTGCGTGAGAGGTGCCGACATTCGGATAGACTAATTGCACTCCTGGGACAAGAAGCTTCTTTTCGAGATCTGAAAGCGACGCAATTCCGGTCTTTTCTTTTGGAAGAAGATGTCTGTAAAACTCCATCGGTCTGCTGATGGTTTGCGCGGCGTTGTTTATCAAAATATCCAAATACGGAATGCTTTCATAAACATAGTCCATTAAACTTTGTACTGAATTCCCAGCAAGCAAATCTAAGGGGTAAATTTTGAGCCTTTCGCACCAAATTTCGTGGTCAGGTTCACTTGTATACCTCTTGGCAGCATCGCATGGAAACCTGGTGGTAGCAATAACATAGCAACCGTCTCTAAGCAATTTCAAAACAGTTTGATATCCAATCTTGATTCTGCCTCCTGTTACTACAGCAAACCTCCCTTTCAAATTCGTTCTCTGATGTCTCATTTCATTGTTAAAAACTGCACATTTTTTACATAGCCTTTTGGAGAAGCTTTTACCCAACGTCTTGCAAATGTAACATTTTTTTGCTAAACTTCCGTTCTTTATCGATTCCTGTTTATCTGTTTCTGGATCATAAAATAATGGCGCAGGTGTGGTATGTGCCAGTCTTTTCATGGCATTATGATACCGTGTTCCAGACAAATTTTGAGAAACTGCCCTGGAAAAAATTGAATGTAATTGAGTTTTGGGATGGCTGATGTCCCCATAGGGTTCTGGGGCCTCGGTAACCCTTTCTATAAAGTCCTTACTGCATGCAGCATTGACTTCATTATTAGCAGACGAATTCACCATGGTTGTTTCTTTCAAGGAGTTTGATATCATGTCAGACATAAACTCGTCGTTCCTTTCCTTCAACAATCTTGTTTGTTTCCATGTGTGCAACGATGTCAGTGCACGTTCCAAGACTTGTTCCAAATTTTGGCACATATCAAATAATGGACCAACATCATTCAAAATTTCCTGCAATATTCGTAGCTTCTTTTCGCCTTTAAATGGTCCGGCGTGTGTCCCATAAACTTTCTTCGAAAGTAAATCAAAGTCAACGAGCTTTCCAAAAGAAAATTTTCTTCCGTGCAAAACAAAGGCCTCGCCGTATTTGCGACTAAATACTTTGCGAAATTCAAATTTGATTCTTCCACGCACCTCGAACACGCAGCTGTCGGACACGTACAATCGTGAAATGCCATCAGTCATCAACAGGGGTACAAGGTTTGGAATTGCATCCTTCCAATCTGCGTTAGGGACAAACCGAGCATCGACAACAGTTGATCTTTCAAGCTCTGCGTTAAACAGGTCAGAAAAATTCTTTAACGCGAATACTTTGTTCTGTTCCATTGCATCTGTAATATCAATAGAAGAAAGGTTTTGCTTGGTTTTACCAAAAGCTAAACCACAGAGAAACCAGGAAATAGTATTGTTGTTAAAAATTGACTTAATTGGTTAAAATGATATTTTTTGCCAAGCATCGACTTATTGGTTAAAATTGGACTTGGTCTTTCTTGCGCCCCTGTGTTAACTTTAGGCTAAAATTGGACTTGGTCTTTCTTGCTCCCTGGTTTCTCTGTGGACTTACGAGGAGATTCACACGTTTAGAGGACTAGTCACTAAACATGGCAAGAGGAGACGAGGAGAAATTGGGGGCCTGCAAAAGTTTAGAATGAAAAAAAGGGTCCTTCAAAAACTGTGACTGACTTCTTTGAGGCAGATGTTAAGGGGTCTTGTCACGTCCAATTTCTCCTCCACCCCCTCCCCCTCGCCATACTTAATGACCGGTGCCCAAAAACACTGAAAAAATCTTGAAAGATAAAGCTTCGTTTTCTTCATTTGCTAGTCTGAAATCAGACTCAGTCTGAGATGAGGAGGAAAACATAATACTCATTTTATTCTTCGCCTCCTCCTCAGCGTCATTCGTTTATCTCAAGCTCCTTCCGGTTCTTTTCTCGTTTGTTTATCTCCATAGTCACAAGAAAAAGATTTTTTATTATGACCATGTTGTAAAGTTCCTTTAGTTTCTTTTCGTAAAATTTCCCTGCATTCATAAGTCACCCTCATCCCCATTTCAGTTCGATCAGACCAGACAGCAATAAAAAAAACACTTGAAAATCTTTAGCTTCAATTTTGTCGACAAAATTATTACTTCATCCGACTGTAATTTACAGCTTAACTAGCCTACGCTTGTCGCAACAGTTTCTCTAAAAAAATTATCAGAATTTATTTTTTAATGATAAAAAAAACTTATTGGGCGTTTTTCGATCAGATAAACGATATTTAATCGAAATCAGGTTGAAAGTAGACAGCAGGCCGCAATAAAATCAATGAAATGAACAAAAGTTCAAACTCACCTGAATTTTATGTAACAAAACGCAAGGCCTAACAAATTTCCATTCTTGTATGGTTGAGAAGAAACACCTGGTTTGATAACAATTCCAAAATGAATGCAAGCAACAACACAGCAATCTTTGTTTGTTTAACTTCTGGACAGTATTGCACAGTAATTGCATCATTCACATTGTATTGCGAGGCAGACAGGCATGGCTGATGAAATATTGACGAAATCTTGAAAACAAGACCTGTTTTATGTTGTGGTGGGTGTGTCATTTCTTGTTGAAAAAGAAAACAATCCACATTTGTGGTAAATTTGCACAATGGCAGCCTGATACCGAAGTTTGTCAAATTTTTGAAATTTGAAATTTTGATAGGAAATCTTTTAATCATTATAAATGTAACATGGCAAACTTAACTTAAAAAGATGGATTTGGTAACAAAAAAACTTTATATGACTGCATAAAACCACAAGAGGATGCCATAAAGAACACTGAGTAGATTCAGCAAAATCATGACAATCACACTATGAGTATCAAAAATACAAAATTGTACAAATGCAGCACCAGTCTGCAACCTACGTTTAATTATGAATACACAACGGCTATATGATTGGTTATAAACGAAAAACTGACGTGATGTACATCGTTTTTAGAGGAAAAGGAAGAAGGCAAATTGTCTTTCAAAAGAATTATGCGAGTACAAAATGGAGGGGGGGGGCGGGTTTTGTCCAATTTTACGGAGCACGGAAATAGGACATTTATACACGGAAAACTGAAGCTAACACGGATACGGAAATTGCTTATTTCAAAGCACGGAAAACGAAAAAAGCTAAAAATTCATATGGGATACGGAAATAGAACCTTCTAGGACACCCCACTTTGTCTACATCTTCGTGCATGCATGGTCGTAATTAAATAAATATTTTCTTTGGGGAGCAACAACATTTCTGAACGTTTATTACCCTTCTTTTACGCCAAATAAAGAAAACAAAAATCAACTGCCCCCTTCCCCAGATAAATCCTTAAAAACTCATTACGCGAGTCGTTGTTTCCCTGTGTTCATTTACAGATTTGGTGCCACTTCGATCAATTGGGAATCGTAATCAAATATAAGCCTACATAGACTGAAAATTTCTGCACTGAGCTCACTATTTCCAAGAATTACTTTCAATTTCATCTCAAATACGTAATCCTAGTTTCAACGCACGCAAAAAAGCTGGCGTATCCAAGTCCACTTTTCTGGCCGCCGTAGTATTTCTAGTCCCTATTGGTCGAAGGAAGCTATGTTAAATCTGTCAAAGAGCACAGGGAACCAAAGGACTATACCAAAGGGAACAGGAAACCAAAGAGCACAGGGAACCAAAATATTAAACAGCGATTTTGAACAGCTCGACATCAAGCAACTGCCTCCTTTCCAGAACGATGCAATCACTATGCTTCCACTAGGTTAATTTTGCCAACATGAAAATTCTGATAGCAAATATCTAAATTGCCTCTGCTTTGAGAGCACCTCTACACAATATTTCTAAAATAAATCCAAACATTTCAATGTAAACAAGTTTTGAACAAAAGCACACCTACAAATATGGAACACTGTATGCCATCAATCAATGGATGTTGTTTTTAAAAAACGCA
This sequence comes from Phacellophora camtschatica, assembly GCA_036873815.1. Classification (NCBI taxonomy): domain Eukaryota; kingdom Metazoa; phylum Cnidaria; class Scyphozoa; order Semaeostomeae; family Ulmaridae; genus Phacellophora; species Phacellophora camtschatica. The sequence goes on along the minus strand of JAYJMH010039320.1, from coordinate 23,509 downwards.
ACTTGTAAAATAAATTCTGTATGACAAATACAGTGGGTACCCACGAATCAGAAACTCACATTTTACCTCCAGCCTATTGTACTATAACAATACAAAATTGGGATTTCAATAGACAATTCCCCAAAAGATGGCGGCAGGAAATTTTTCCCAAGATTTATTGCATTGGATGATCAAATGCTGCTAATGATTCTCAAATCGATCGCAATGAATCATGGGAATAATTTCCCTGCCGCCATCTTTTACCAAATCGTCTACTGAATTTCTAGAAATTCAGTGTCTAAGTATCTTTTACTAACGCTTCTTATTCATGGAGGCACCACAATAAAGTCAAGAGCACATCACCACACTTGAGCCATGATCTCGTTCAAAAACAGCTTTAAAATTCCTGTCAATCGATATGATATAAAACTACAAATATTATATAATACAAAACTACAAATATCAACCCATACAAAATACAAAAACTTATGCATGCAAATACGCAATTTTATACAAAAATTATCATTATGAAAAAACAGAATTTATGGTTCTGTATAAATTTCTTGGCTAGTTTGCGAGTGAACGTTTTTAGCCGCGTTTCCATTATGAGGCACAAAACAACGACGATATCCCTTGGTTGCATATATATGCCAAAATGAAACGATTTTTACAATTGTTATGTTCCTTGAGAAAATTCCATGATTCGTTTGCATGTAAAACGAAGTTGTTGCTTCATCTTGATGAAACTGGAAAACTCAAACTTTTAAGAATAATATCTCATGTATTTCCTCGTGACATTTCTTTACAATTGAAGATTTACTATTATGCAAAATAATAGAATCTTGTAAACTGTCCTTGACTTTGTAATATTCTCAACGAAACTTACTTGATAGTTCCTTGAAGAATAATGTCGCAAAAAGTTCTTCTTGAAGATGCGACCAATTTATGATTCTGCATTTATTTGCATCAATTCACAAAAAATCAGAATCAATCGTGATGCGTTTAATAGTTTTCATTGAAACTTCTCGAAATGGCTGTCCATCAAAATATTTCAGCAGTATTTTTCTTCTTTCCAGTTCTCTTCATAGTTTCAACAAGTGTAACGTTCCCTATGCCACACGATTACGCATTTCCTTGCGTGGCAATTGTTCGCCTTGTGAGGCATTTCAGGAATCGATAATGCGGTTATGACGACATTAAAATCGACGAATTAAAATCTACGGTATCTACAGGAACGTTGGATTTCTTACACGTTCAAAAACAGACAGGCAATCCACGTAAAGTTCTTATAAAGAACATAAAAAGATTGATCTAAAATTTATAAAAATACACGATAGTTCTACACGAAAATTAAACGATATAAAAGATACCTAGTGTTGTGATTTGCACAATAAGTAAAACGACCCACGTATTTTTCTAAAGTTGCAATAATATATGAAATCAAACAAAGACATTTTCCGAGTGTGAGGACATGCCTAATTATCAGTAAAACTTCAGGCTTTAGTTCTACAAAATTTTCAGAAATGTTTTAAATAAGCCAATAAGAAATAATTGTCACTAAAACTTACTTCCATGTCCTCAAAGATTGCATCTTGCAACCTCGTTTGCAACAATAAAAACAATACACACAGCACGATATGATAAATGCAAAGTTTAAACGACTCAAAATGAACAGGCAACATTGCCTTTTGTTTAATATAAACAATGGTAACAATAACGATAATAGCAACATTAATGCTGATAGGTTGATTAAACAAAAGAAACAAAGCTGTGTTCTAGGGAATGCGCAAACGAAAATCAGTCAAGCATGAAACAAATTTAAAATGGCGACCGCACAGTTTTGGAAGTTGAATTTAGTTTACATCGATAAATTTTGTTATTTTAATTTGTCAAGATTTACTTCATTCCATCAATTGGTTGTGTTGCCTTTGCAAAGTCCAATTAAATTCCACAGCGTTAAGTAGATAGGACAATAACAACAACATTAAAATTAGTTAGGCAAACTTATCTCACGTTATTTGAGAAGCTGGTTTATTGTAGTCGATATTTCCTTTTAGATATAACTTATAAAACTGTTATCAAACCATAATTAAATATTATTTTGTGTTATCATTGAATTTCTTTAGATATTATTGAAAAACTCGAAAATAAACAGGCATTTTAATGTTTCATGTCATGCGATTTTCGCCTGTCACAGCAAACAAACCATATACGCTATGTTGAGCCAAAGGATAGCTAAAGCAGTAAAGCCGTGCTTGGTAATATATTTACATGCTTGAAGATTGGCCCGTTGGTGGAAAGACGATTGCAAATGGGTCGAAAACCTCACTACATAATTCCTCAAGTTTGCTTTTACCTTATTTTCTACCACCATATCTAATATTTTTGCTCACATTGTGGCTCATGATATAACAGCACAGAACAGCCCTGCGGGGACAAGAAGTTGTCGCCCCAATCACATTACAGTATTTAGATTCGCGGTGTCCTAGTGGCCTGAATGAAACCTAACGCAGAAATGCAATCAAGGATTTCAGTTCTAGAAAATATGAGAAAAATTCTTTTTTCCTGTGAAGGATTTTTCCGAAAAAAATATTCTTTGAAAATTTATATCAAGGATAAAATCTAACGGGAGTATAATCTGAGTGAGATTAGCACGTGATAAATCTAGATTGTGTACGTGATAAATCTACGTGACTACTACGAGCACGTGATAAATCTAGATTGTAAACAAATCGCTGGAAAGTACCATTATATGCAGATAACAGAACGAATGAATGCTCCATGGATATATGACCAGCGGCAAGAAAGGCTTGGAGCTTAGCTATTTTAAGCATAGTAAACCGTTCTCTTGACATTAATGTCAAAGCAGGGATTGCAACTTAACAGAGCTGAGGATTACAAGTAAAGAGGCTCAGGAAACATAACTGAACGGGTGCGGTTCTAGCTCAGCTATCTTTTGTGCTGTTAGATACATCGCTGCGGTCGTGGGTTGATTCATAACTGACTGTACACAATTGCATTCCCAGTCAAGGAAAGCGGAGCATTCACCATAAAAGGAAATTCACAAACGCTGGAAGATTTAAATCAGCTTTTCCGTTTCATTAACTGCATGCTGAAAAGAGCCATTGACGGTGTGAGGTTATCATGTTATGGCCATTGTTGACTTCGGCCTACATGACGAAAACAACGTCTCCGAATGACAAAGAGCGCCACAGTGTGGTCTCGCTATTTCCATGAGTTCATCAACGGACTCAACAGGGCAAATTGAAAGTTATCGCAGTTTGAAAAGCTTCAAAATAACCATAAAGAAATAACGATCAAAGAGTTTTGGGGCTCGTATTTGGGTTTGGTTATCTGTCAGTCATGTGCCAGAGTAAATTTTAGAGTGATACGACTAACAAGACAGACCCACAAAACAGTTTCAAAAAACCGTCCCAAAACCTTTGAGAGAAAATATCGCCGTAGGTCTCGGTAATTGTGCTTACAGCGTAACGTTTTATCCCCTGCGTAACGTTTTATCCACTGCGTAACGTTTTGCTCACCGCGCAATGTCTTACCCAGCTATTCTTATTGCTAAGTTTTGGAAACAAGATTGATGTTTGTTTGAGCGCCCATTGATGCCTCCATGTTTAAATTTGGTGATTGTGAATACAATGTGGAAAACGTTTTGAGCCTTTTAAGTTTGCAGTTGAAAATTCAAACACCATATTTGATACTAAAAAATAACCAACCTTCAAACATGATTTTCCATCAAGCAACTGTTACGGTTTGTTTACAAGTAGGTAAGGTTACCTAACCAAAGGCAAAGGTAACCCCGATTCAAGGGAAACCCTACCTCCTAGTAAACAGGCCTATACTCACTGCATAATACTAATCGATAAAATAGATATTCTGCAAGAACTATCAGATTTCCATCATTTTTTGTCTCCTGAGTTAATTCAGATAAATTTGACAGTCAAATGTCAGTGTTCAGTGCAAAATAATCCGGCAATGAAAAGGCCAAATGACCATTTTTACGTCATAAAATTCTTTGTGCCACGCGTGAAAAGACTGTTGTACCAAAATGGTAACAGATTTTTGGTAAAAACGTCATCAAAACTAAGTCAAATGGCAAAAATATAATCACTTAAAATCAGTGATATAACATACGCGCATCTCTCCTCCGTAAAACGCTTAGCAAAGGAGCGTCGAAGCTCTGCCAATATGCAGCAAGAAAATCTGAGATTCTTTCTCATTTGCTTACATAAAAATGCTGAAGTACTCACAAAGTTTAAAAGATGAGACGCAAATACAGACTGAAGTTTATACTTCCATTTAAAACAAGGGCCAAAGGCTGTGACACAGATGAAATATTACTCCTATTTCCTTCAAAACATGCCAATATATTGGTGACTGAGGTTGAGCCAAAGTTCAATACGAAAAAAGAAATTGGCTTTTGTGCAGAAGGAAAATGGGTCGCAAGGCAAATATGGCTACGTGTGGATCGCATTTCTATCAATCGGAAACGTTATGTAGCCACGGACTCCTGTGTTGATTTATGAGGGAATACGTGTGTGATTGCAAAGCTTTCGTTGGTAACAGTTTTTATGAGTGAGTTAAACTGTTTCGATGTTCACAAAAGACAATCAGGATATTGTTATCTTACGTCTGAACATAAAACTATTTCGTCATAAAAAAAAAAACAAAGGAAAATAAAGGAAAAAAGCAGTGCATGCTGGGCAATTCGTTGTAAAAAGCAATTTGTTGGGTATTATGGCCACAATGAAATATAAACTTCGCCCTACTGGGCAGCCACAAAGTGAAGTTGTTCAGTCATACATAAGACAAAATTAGTTTTTTAAAACATCAAAATTTCTCGCGGAGATTTCTGCCACAAGTTTCAAAGAAAATTTACAAGTGAACAATGTCACCAATCGACTTTCTGTGCTTCAGTTGAAAAGGATGAGAATATTAAATCAGGAAATAAGGAAGGCATATAACGTGACTCATAAACCAGAGAAACCACTCAACATGTGCAAAGCCATCACGCGAAAGTTTTCTCTCCCGCTCGTGTTTTTGTGGGCAGAAAAGGTCCTGCATAATAATTCCATCATTTTACAGCATGTGAGCGTCTCACAATAAGTCCATTGTGTCATGTGGTAGAGTAAGTGTTCACAAGAGGACAAACATATTTTATCCCATTTGAGGAACACTAACTCTTGGCACATGTTGAATAATTTTGTCACCACAGAGAAATGTTTAATACTTGCGACGAGAATTACGAGTTGATGAGATTTTCTTGTGGCAGAGATTAGGTAAAAACCAATTGTCACGTGTTAAGGAACAGGAACTTCAAAGCGGTTAAGAAGAAGGGAGCCCAAGTTGGCAGCAAATCAGCAAATCAGCAAACAACAAAAACAACAGCATTCAAGGACAATACCTCAAACTTTGACTTATTGCAATCGTCATGCAAGGCTGTACTATGACTGATAGAAACTTTCTGGACTTGGATTTTCCACCTCGTAATCGTAATTCGAATTTCAATGAACTTTTAAAGCCTCATTTCAATGAACTTTTAAAGCCTCGTTTCAATGTATTCCAAAAAATTGGGATTTCCCAGTCAAGAATTTGTGCTCTACATTTTACCAGTCTACCTAAAACTCCTTCCAGAAACAACATTACTAATCTGATTTGAATGTTTCTCTATCAGGGCATTCATCTTCCGCGCAGCATTTGTTTGTAATTTCAGCATGTTATATTTTTGTAACTAAAGAAAAACAGCAACGGACTCTGAAATCCGTTCATTGTCAGTCGCAGTTATAAGTTCAGTGCTAGTCGCAGTTAACTGTCTGGAATAAAATGTTTTCAAACGGATTGCACAACATCAAGACCACAGAGTTTCTTGATGATGGTGGGCTCATGATGGTGGAAACCTGGAAGTTAGCAGTGAATATAATCTGTTACTAAACTGATAATCGAGATTTTGTTTGCATGCGCCGAAGGCTTTTCGATTACTAAACTTATTTCGATTATCTGCACAAAACTTTGAAACTATGTACTGAAGTCAACAATATCTCTATGTTTCTAAAATCGTAAAGTTCAAAAAAGAAATACAGTGAAATACAGTACAACCATTAAGAAACTTGTTTTTCGATCTCAGAATACAGTAGATAGATCCCCGCTATTAAAAAACTTGATATTTGGCTTTAGCTTCATTGTTTATCAACTCATTCTATTGTTTTTCTATTGTTCTCCTTAAGATTTTGAGCCTCAGTTTCTTTATTTGCAGGAATCTGCTGTATCGTAAATTAACATATTATACTTTTGTTGTTGTGGTCAAAAATCAGGGCATGATTTTCTTATCAAATGGTTTTATAAAGATGGAACTTTATTGTATACAATGATGATAAAGAAAACAGCGGCGATATATTTTTACCATGGTGCATTGCGCTTTTTAATAGAATCAGCAGTCAATGGGGACTTGATTAACTCTTTTTTATCACTAAACAAGAAAAACCTAAAACGGTAACGTTTAGTGACAAAATAGAGACTTAAGTCCGCAGTCAATGAAACTTTGATCTACAGACGCAAAGCATCCTGGTAAATATAAACTGCCCTTTCCAGTTGGATTTTCATGATTGCAAATTTTCACGCTTAAATTCACAAACGAAACGAGGTCAACAGTTAAATGTCCTCTTGTTGTTTGGTGTCTAATGTAATTCCTGTGAAAATCCGATGGTATCAAAACAACAGTAGAATGGTGAACACACCCAGACGCAAATATACACAGAAAAGAAAGACCACCATTCATCAGTGGCGGAAAATAATAAAATTCCTTTTGCTTTAACAATTAGTGACTTTACAGCACAGTAAATCATTTGAGGGTGGGTTAGCATGCATACAGATACTGCTATGTTCTGTTGATGTTTTCATAACAAAGAAACTGGCACGTAGTGGCTTTTTGAAAACTGTTATTGGTTTAATATCGTAAACACTGCGTGGGCAAGTGCGATATAAAGAGAAACCAGCCTTCGACGTGCAAACAAACATACATTCTCCGATTAAGTAACGATAATTCTACGGCCTACAAATCTAGATGCAACGATTCTAATATGAGTAAATAAGGTTTGCCGAATACGGCAAATTGTTGTGTATTATTACTCAGCTTTATAAAAGCCATTATTTAAAATACACAACGGACAAAACGCAGTTCAACATGTTTATATTCGAGCTTAACACAGCTCAATTCAAAATATATTTACAAGTACTCTACTGGTAGTACTATATACGACGAGAAATCTATATTTACATTGCTGGGTTGAATGAATTGAGAAATGTTTCAAGGAAAAGTGCAAAAACAGCAATGACAGATATCAGGGTTGGTGAGGTATCACAAGGTTTAATGATTGGCACCTTGCTATTTGTGAACAGAAATTTCATGTAGGACATGAAATGTCGACTGTTATTTGAACACAATCTTGAAACAGTTGAAAAAACACGACAACCCAGCTACAATTTTCAATGATTACGAATTTCAAACCTGAAAAACCTGTATGATTCTCACTGGAATCCCAGTAGCTGCGCGGCCAAGCCGCCGTGATCTTTCATGTGCTGGCGAAATTTGCTGTTTTCGTTGAAGGTCACTCCGCAGTCTTCGCAAACGTAAACCTTAGGCCTTCTCTCGCGGAACGAGAATTTGTGCGCAACTCCGTGAACACGAGTGGAGTGTGCTTCAAGCGAACAGCGTTGAGTGAATGATTTGTCACACATGTTGCATTTGAATGGCTTTACACCTAGGAATATGGACATATTTGTGATATGAAAGAAGAGACAACACACCCACATAAACCTATGGTTTAAACACAAAAAGTTTGGCAGCAGCAATGAGAAAATAATAGTCATGAAATCAATATCAACCAAAATTCTGCTAAAAACGTCAAAACAATAACAAACTTCAAACTATTTAGTGAAACTCTGTTTTCGTTACTTCGTCTCCTTTCATATTTACAACCAAAAACCAGAATAACGTAACGTATGTATAACACTGTTGCCCAGACCCCTTGCTTTTCCCGCATTATGTCAAACGATTATCACGATATCACTCCATCAAGATGAAATGGTCACTGTTTTTCACACTAGCAGTGAAAACGAGGTATTGGATGGGGTGTGGGGGTGGTCAAACACGAGCAATGGGAAACATTTAATTGGTCTTTTCTCTCTGCTTTCTTCCTTCACATCCATCACACCTTTCCAATATCCGCCCATACCATTAGTTTGTTTGCTTTCTCACTTTGAAAAACCACGACTGGTTCAAATATCATGTTTCCCCTGAATTTAATGGCGGTTTTGCGAAGTGACAAGCATGGAGAAGGTTAGACTTGCTCAAAGTCTATTCATTAAATAAGTGAAATTTTTATAGGTGAAATATTTCCTGCTGTTCACGATTCGAATTTGAAAACACTTTGCAAATGTTGGATAAGCCAACAAGGTGGTAAAACGCTTTAAAAATTGCATGCAATATTCATTTTATGTAGGGTGAAACCTTGCATGCGTTTGACTAAGGCTGTAAGACTTCAATAACACTAAAAACAAGAAAATAAGTACCAAACCAAGCTAATTAAATCAATTATTCCTAAAAAAATTATATGCAATCTCTTCATCATAACAAAAATCATCAAATCATTGGACAAAAAAACAAATTATTTGCGCAAAATACGTCCTTCAGTCAAACAAGTAGCTAACAGCTACAAACCCACAGAATTTGCACAGATAATGCAAGTCATAGAAAATCGCGAAAAACCTACGTCACAACGAGATTTTTGCTTGGAAGTTTTGGTTAACGATGTCAAATCGAGGCTATTGCATGTCTTATAAATTGCCGACAGATAAAAATGATCCCGTCAGCAGACGACAACTGTTTAGATTTGTGATTCAAAGATTATGTTAATGTTGACATCACCCATTGTCGGCAAATCATACGAGTTACATAAAGAACGTAAGTGAAAGTGACCCCAAAGCCCATAAGGTGGGGCTCTTTGCCAGTAGAACATACAACAGCTCCATGGTTATATTGAAAGCTGAAACTTGTCTGTTGGGTTGTGGTATGACTATGCGGTACACAATTTGCGATTAAGCTTTTCGTTACTTTTAACAACAGAAAAACAAGGAGTTTTAAAATTGTAATTTTTAATTCAGAGCACGAATCACAATTGAAATCCCCAGACGATTAAATTTAAAAAATTCAAAAATCCAGATCATTCCAACTTTCCTCACTCATTAATTTCAACTAATTTCCAAACAGATAATTATTTTCGATGTGTAAAATTTTAAATCGTAAAAAATGGTCTATTGCTGTGTCATGGATTCCACTTATGTCACAGTTTTCAAAGTGCCCCATCAAGATTTACAATGTCCTAATACAATGTGTTTTGAAATATCTTTGTTGTTATGCATGCAGCATTGTCAAACACCGGCAAAATTAAGTGCTACCCACTCATTCTAAACGCTCCTTTGCTTGTTGCATAAAATGAAACAAGCGTTGTATAAAACAAAACAAGCGTTGTCTAAAATGAAACAAGCATTGTATAAAATAAAACCAGCGTTGTACTACATAAAAAGAGTTGTTCTTACCTGTGTGAGTTCTAATGTGACGCTTGAGGTCGAAGGCATCATTAAAACCTTTACCGCAGCGAGGGCAGTGATGTTTTTTATACGGCGTGTGCGATTGCAAATGGCGGTTTAAAAAGCGTGGATGTGAGTATGATTTCTGGCAAACGTTGCAACGATAGTTACTTGATTCCTTGCAACTTTCGTCTCCAGTCGAGCTTGCAGGTGACGGTGGTTGTGAGTCACTGCAAGCACTACCGAGAGGACTGTTGCTTCTCCCTTCACCCGGGAGTGGTGGTGATATAGGGCTGCGACAAGGCAACCCATACATGGCCATCAAAGACCAGTAAAAGGCTGCGATGTCTAGGCCATGGAGCGTCTTGCAGATCTTGCAATCTGTGACGCATTCTCCAGCAATGGCGTGTGATGCGTGATCGGTGTATTTTCTGAGTGTTGGGGGGTCTGCCGTTTTAGAGAACGGCAAAGAAAAGGGTGGCAAAGCTGGGGGGCTTGAAATATTTGGGCTTCCGATACTTGGGTATCGTTCCTTTGGGTTGCTCCTTGATAAACTTTGCCACGAAAGTGGTGTGTTGTTGAAGTTGAAGACGGAACTGAAATCTTCTTGTTTGTGGAATGAAAAATGCGATGGTTTGCTGAATGCCATATTGATGTATTGATGAATGTTTTGTTGAAATAGTACGGGATTTGAACTAAAATGGAAAAAAAACAATTTTCTAAAGACTGAATTTTGATCACAAAATATTACGTAAATAAGTAAAAAGAACGGGAAAAATACTTTTTTGGGAGCTGTTTATATGGAGGCGAAGCAGCCCTTCTGAGAGATCTCGCCTTCCGCTGTAATCCTACAGTACATTTTTAGGACTGTAAAGTGCTAAATGCGAGGTCACAGACTTGCATTGTGTTTCCTTGCTCCGTGGTGTCGTCTTTGAAGTTGATGTTTGAATATTTTCATGATAAATAACGAAAATATTTTAGGAATACTTTGCCTTTCGGCCGGCGATTTCAGGAATCTAGCATCTTTTCAATTACATTTGACTTAGAAAATGACTAAAATTTTTTGTTTTTGTTCCTTGGAATAAGATGTCGCTTCGAATTCTTCATTAATCAAAATAACCAACAAGAAATTAAACATCAGCAAGACAAGATTTAATTGTCCTTCAGATCACATGAGAATAGCCTGCGTACACAGAAGAGTCTCCTTTTACCCATGGTCATTTGAATGCGTGCGCTTCGTTGTTTGCATTTCGCATGGCGAAATAAAGTTAAAAGCAGGTTTGGGAGACTTCACGAAGATTTGGAATTCTAACTTATTTTTTGTGGACAGCAGAAACGACGGCCAAACACAAAAAATTCGCGCAATGCATGCTGGTTGAAAAGACCGTTTAATCTATTTGCATTGCTCGGAGCCACCTTCCCATGTCTAAACAATATTTTTCAAAATGATGATATGTTGAGATCAGGGGTGGATCCGGGCGGGCACAATAGGTCAAGGACATCAGTCGAGTGCACATTCCGCCCTGATTGAACGGAATATTCCACGGAGTAAAGGCAAACAGCAATCAAATTGGACTTTTAGTTTCCTGAAATTCATAGATTTCAGTGGTTGATCCAAAAAAATTAAATTCTATTTATCTAAATATGTATAATGGTGTTAGTTTAGTCTTTTGCGACCACGTACTTATATACAATATAATGTCTTGAATTTAAATAATAACTGTATCATCAAATAGTGGTGTGCACAGATGTGCTTATGTCCATCTTTTCGATCAATGAATGTACAGATAGCCTATTTACAACAAAATCAATCTCTCTTCAGTTACTTACTCTCTATTGTCTAAGGGTTCCTGCTTTTTGAATACCAAATTATTGTTTGTCAAACAACATAATCTTGTGTTTGTTCCACAAAAGCCGCTCCTTCGATTTGCATTCACCTTTATACACAAATACAACCATTTATGTTGAATTTACTCAGTTATGTACAGTGAGAACTAAAACATCACACAAAGCTCATTGATATGGAAGATCAATTCAGGTCTCTTTTTAGTCCTTTCTCACTAACGGATTTATTTTCAATAGACCTTTTCGGAAGTGGAACCTGAACTCTAGGCCATTCCTGTATCTTCGTTGGAAATGTTCATTATTGCCTCTTTCTCTCCCAAGGGAAACAAAGTTTATCGTTGTATGTTTGTTTACATTCTTTAGGCCAATTTGAATATATTCCGAATCTGGTTGAAACCTTTGCATTCTAGATGATAGTTCAGTTTTTGGTTTACTTACTTACTTTGAAATCCTTTAAACCTTTCAAGCCTGAATTTATATATGCTAAACGGGCAAATCCTATTCGAGTTTTATTTTGCAGGGGGTAGCACATGCAAACCACAACTTAATATGTAAGATAAACTTGTTGCCTACTCCTCAAAAGATAAAATTTCAGAAGCATTTGCCTGTGATTCAAATCTTGGGTTGAAAATAGGCCTACTGTTTGTCTAATTTTTCCTGGAGGACATTTTTCAAAATATTGGCATTAAAACCAAATTCAACTGATGAAATAATTGAGCATAAATCTTTCCCTGGTTAGGCCTTCTTGTGTCTTCTTAGACGGTCAATATATGCATGATTTAACGTCTTTGTAAGAAAAGTAAGCACTCATTTTGAAAGAAAACAGGATGCAATTCATTTGTGGCTCTGTTGAATATTGACTAAACCAAACAACCACTCCTCTATAGAGTATTGAGTTGTTTTGCACAGCTTAAATTCCATTTAGAAAATTTGAGCGCTTGGATCAAACTTAGGTCCATCGTCAAAACGACATAGCACAAGACTGTTATTTGCATGGGGGTTTGGGACACCTAGATTCCATTGGCCAATTCAAGCGTTTCGAAAAAACCTAGGCCCCTTGCAGAAAATTACGTCATTGCACAAGAATGTTGTTTGCAGTGTTTCGTGCTACGTTTTTTGATATTCCAAAAATGTTTACCTTTTCAGGGGTTTACGTATCACTCAGAACTTTAATAAATAAGAACAGTAAATAAGAACAATAAATAAAAACAGTAAATAAGAACAATAAATATACAAGATCACTAGCAATTTCTATATTTTCAGTTTTACAATTCAAACAAACACAGAAAAAATAGGTTCAGGAAATGACTGCAAACACACGTAAACACACGAAATATTTCTCAAAAATCATTGTGTGCACAGGAGGACAATAACCACTGCAAGGATGGTCTCAAAATCTGATTGGATCTCAGAGGACAATGACCATCAAATCAACCATCCAAAATACGTCGCCGAGAGAAAGAAAATCTCCAAATATGGGCCTCTTCGTTATCTGGGATTTACTTGCGTTTGAAAAATTTGCTTTTATCTCAATTTATCAGAGCAAACCAATCCCATGGCGCAGAAAAATTTGTGTTTCCGGTACTGAAATGCGATAACAAACCGCAGGCTTAAAAAACCAACCCGAGGAATCCTTAGGTGGGAATCAGAAACAAGAAGTCTCAGGGTTCCGGATTTCCATTAAATATTATTAGGGCGAAAAGAACACTTGACCTTGAAAAAAGATTGTAACATTTCCATGTTTTTCCATCCGAAATTCTTTAATCAATTGTTTCTGTAAGGATGCAATTGCACTATTTTGTCCGAAATTTAGTGTCCGAAAAATTGGGTCGAAAACTTGAACTCTTGAAGGGATCAAATTAATATCGCACATCGCACAAAAACTCATGATTTGTTGATCGTCAGAATTGTAATAATTATTTTAAATTATTTAATGTCCTTTTTAAACACATGTTGGAACATCTCCCTTATCGACATCTTGCAGAGCACGGGTAAAGATATCAAATTTTTCCTAATTTTTGGTTGAGCTATTAAAAAATTGGATGTGGACTGCTTTTCGCCCTATTTACTCATCTTTTTGTTGATGAGAAAGTTTTAGGCCTATTTAAACATCTTAAGTTAAGTAGGATCAGATGAGTGACTGGAAATATGGATTTCTTGGCTAAGCGCCCGTTAGGCCCTTAACATGTCCAGGCAAAAATCTAAAACTTTCAATAAACAAAATCAAACTCCGGAGGCCAAGAAGAAATTAGTCTTTTTGCTTTCAGTGAAAGCACGAGGATCAGAAGTTTTAGAGTCGATATTGTATGGACAGTTCATGACATATTGATGATTTATCAATAAAAATAGATTTTAGCCATGGGTGGGGAAGATTGAGGTTTAATTGAAAACATGACCATGCATGCACTTTTCAGGTGAAATAAAATGTTTCGTTATAAACTTTTCGATTATTTTGATGAAGCATCAAAGAAAATGATTACAAAATATAATTGTTGTGCTTTGAAAATCACATAAAAAGCGACAGAAAATTTCCCCCAGAACTTTGTGTACTCGTTGTCTATGATCATTGAATTATTGTCTCTGATTTCGAATGCCAAAAGTTCCATGATAGAATTAATTAAAAATGCGGGTAGAGTACTGAATGGATCAAGTTTTATAAAGCCACAAGTTTTTCGAAATCATCCATTGTGATCAGTGATTCAATTAAAAAACGCAGAAAAATTTAAAAAGAAATTCTGAGCGGTATCTTCAGAAAAATTGTCGCTGAACATAATTCGAATAATTAATTTTTGATTTAAAAATAGAATTTAACAGACTATTCGTTGTATGTGGTCAAAATAATTCATGAATCATGTAGAAAAAAATCAAAAACTGTTGTTGCAACTGCAAAGACGTCATTGACAGTGTGTTGTGTTGGTATCAACTGTAAAGGTTGAGCAGTCATGCAAATAGTACTATGTTGTGTCATGGTCGTGTAGAGGTTATGCCGAAAGTGCCCCTTTAAAACAAGCCACTGTGAAAGACCCTTTTCACATGAAAGACCGTTCCCACTACATGAAACAAAAAAACAAATAGAGAAGTTCCCATAAATAAAAGACGTTGATAACAACGCAATATGATACGATTGATTGATATGCATGCAAACGCATATATGCAAATTGTCTTGTGGTCTTTCAAGAATATCTTTGGTTTTAACGCGGAGAACAGTTGGGGGACACTGGACGTGGTTTTAATTTCATAAACCCAAAATGTGTGTGTTATCCAAGCAAGATTAAAACCATTAAAATATAAGTATAGTTTCACTTGGTGCTGTTCTGCTGTTCTGTGGTCAGAATGACGGCTTGGATGGATTTTGGAAGGATGCGGCATTGACGTCCAAAAAAGTGGTTGCATTTCATGTGTGGATAATACAATTAGAAAATAAATTTACTGGAAGTTTTTCGAAAAGTTTTCTTTAGTCTGAGAAAGTGAAAGAAATTCCTTGAGTGAAAAAGTTTCCTTTAGGAGAGTGGTCAACTCAAAGGTTCCCATGGATGGATGGATGGATGGAAAAGATTCCTCGTCGAAATATTTCCTCAAAAGTTGTGGGAAAAGGGGGAAAAGGGTGGAAAGCCTTCGAGTTAAAAAGTGACCTGAAGTGTACTTTAGTGTCCACCACGACGGGGCACAATCAACTGCTATCCGTTTTCTGAAGAACGCCCTACATCATCCACAACGGACTTTGAAAATTATACGACTTGATCGCCCCACTCCTTCATCAATCACCCGTTAACGCGGCGAATATAACGGTTTTGCTGCGTTGCGCATCTGTTTTCCCGTTGAATCAAATTTAAATTTCAACGTGAAAAATCAACGTAAAAGGACCATTAACAACACAGCTCTAACGTCCTTCCAAGCTTGACTAAATGCTTAGTTAAAATCAGAAAAATTTACAACGGCCTTACAAATCTTGCAAACACTGTCAGTGTCAAGTCATCCATCCGCTCAACGAAATATTCCGTAATGTAATGTTGATCAGAATTTAAATGAAACAATCATTGAATTACAAATTTCTAAATATCGAAATTGAGATGAATAATTAATGAATGAAAGTAAGATAACATTATGAACATAATAACAAATACTATACCTTTAATGGGTACAATCTTTAGCTTAGAATTGATGATAAATTTAGACTCAATTTTCAGACATTGCAATCGTATTATTTTGATGATGAAATCATTTCAAGTGACTTTCTCTCCTTCTCGTTGACTCACTGCCCTCGCTGCGGCTTCGACCAATTTGATGTTTGCAATATTCTCCAAACTTCTAGAAGCTTGTTCAAGCTTATTCTTGTGCTTTTTCAGAGAAAACTTCTCCTTCACGTCAATCTCCTTTCTCGAGAACGTTCTTGCGTTGTACTGAAATGTTGTCAGCAAACTTCGCAAGATAGATCCCATGCCAAGAGGGTGTGACGAAATCCTTTGTGCTTAAACAATTGATTTTATTGTTCCATGACATTGATTGACAGTTTAGCTGTGTTATTCAATATCTCGCATTAAGGGCTATGTGCCTCAGTGACCAACCGTAACCAATAGCCGATATCCTTTCGTGTGACAGTATGAAAGAGCATTGTTTGGGGAAGAATTTTCAATTTCATTTATGTGTTCTCAGCAAATTACAATAGGTAGGTAGGTATCATTTTGCCACAATTTAAAACTTACAGGTTTTTAAGTATACTACGCTACAGAACTAAAATATTTACATAGTTTCAAAATACAAAGGAAAGAAAAAAGCATTTAATAAATATATATATACACATTTTTTTAAAATATCACAATACCCCTAACAAGAGTGGCAGGGATAACATCAAAAAGATCGAAATGGCTTTAATTCCATGACGGTCCCTTTTAGAGGTGTGCAATAAAAGAGAAAATAAATATTTTTCTAACTAAAAATTGGAAATAAAAAAGCATGTGGGTAAAATTTAGGGGTGCATACCAACCCCGCTCTCGTTTTTTAGCACATTTTCCATAAAACAGCTTTTAATTCTATGTTTGTATGAATTTATGCTGTTTGCAGTTCCAGAATTTAGGCCCCAAGTATGATGAACATTTTTGGCCTATGTTACTTTTACGAAAGGGAAGCGTCAATTTCTCTTTCGATCTCCGAGTGGTACGGCTCTAATTAGCAGGATGAAACATTTCCGAAGAGTAGACTGGCGAGGCTCCATTGAAGACTTTGAAAATATTTGCACATATACATTGTTCCACTCTTTCTTTTGTCGGAAGCCAGTTAATTGTCTGAAAATCCTTTGCGCTCTCGGGTGCTGAATTTTTCATGTTTAAACAAAAGCGGATGCACTTATTTTGAGCCGTTTGGATTTTTTTGGACAGCCTATTATTTACAATGGGGTACCACACAGGACACGCATAATCGAAATGTGGCTGGATTAGGGCATTGCAGAGTAGTCTTCGGAGACTATAATTTAAAAAACTTTGTTTCATATGAAGAAAAGCCACCCATTAAGAAATAGTGAAATTGCAGAAGAACCACCAATTGAGAAATAAGAACAATTTAAGAACATTTCAGTCTCAAATTGGTAGAAATTTAGGAACATCCAGCCTCGGCAAAATTATATGCTTCTTTGTTGCACATAGCTGACCAGAATGCACAGAGCTTCAGACAATGGCTGAACTCAAGAATTTCCTGATGAAAAGCAAGCTATGCTACAATTGTTCCGGGAAAGTCATATAGCAACAAAATTTCAAAGTTTGACAACTTGTCAAGTATTTGCAGGACGTCACCACACCTCGATTTGTAAAAAGAAAAAAGGGACTTTCTTTACAGCAAGAGTAAGTTGGCGAGTCATCCATCCGACGGTACTTGTAGATGTTGATGGTATCAGGTACAGAACGAATTCGAATACACGAGCCAGTAGTTTATATTCATCATCGATTCTTACCAATGCACACTTAAGAGAAAGATGCTCAGAAAAGAAGGAAGAGAAAAAGAAATGGTGCTCGAAACCAAGAAGATAGTTTTATGGAAATTCATGGTGCCCAGCTGATATCCATATTTAAAAACTTTTCAATGAAAGCAGAACTCACCAAGTTGGACAAAATAGTGGTGATCAAAGTTCCTAATCCTGATGTCCTTGATATCCTCGGTACATATCCTTGCTCATGTGAATGGATAAGAACAGCTTCCAACACATCTAGTTCTCGATGCAGGTGACTATAATGCAATCAGGTTCGATGAGCAACAAAGAATTGGAAAATCTGGTGAGCCTACAGCAGAGAAAACAAGGTATGAATGGGGGAGGAAGAGGTTTATAACTTTATTCAGGCCTTTTTCGCAAGATTGCATTCTAATTGTATATGTTTGAAAATTCTGATTGCCATTGTGCAACATTACATTGAAATATTAGCTAGACCGGGCAGTATTTGCATATACAACACCAGTTTACACGAGTCAACAGGTATTTTGACTCCTTATGAGATTATTTTTGGAAGCCCAACAGCTAAGATGCCCATTGGGGTAGAATTAAAATTTGACTTCAGTAAAATCTCGTGCCTCTCTAGAGCAATTTATTGCTTTTAAGATGTTCTGAAACGAATTAAAACAAAATTCTGCCCTGCTCAAAAATATGACATTTTACAATATTTTGCAATGGGTGAAGGGTTCAGGTTACTTCTTACTTGGTTCTTTTCCAGGCAGCTTTTTCCAGATTTTAGATTTTATGCCAAAACCTTTGAAATCAGCATTTTCTGTTGCGCTCTCGTAGATTTGTGGTGCAGAAGATTTGAAGACGTACGAGCATTCTTTTTTTGCGCCGCAAGCAAAATACTGCTCCTGTATTGTTGTTTCTGCTTCATTTTTGCTTTCCAAGTTTTGTGATAACAAATTGTACAGAGTTCCCGTTGTCGCAATTCGGCCGAGATAACATTTCCAAGGCGACACTATGAAAGCCAAAACGAATATGATAATTGGAAATCTGTTCATATTTGCATATTTTTCTGCAGGAGATGCTTCCTTTTGAGAGATGATTTAATTCTTGTGCACATTTAGGTCTTGAGAATTTCTTCACGAATGTGATTTAGAAAAGAATTATTTGATGTCCCGGATGTATTTAGATGGTCTGCATAATAGACTTTGAATAGTATTTTATCTAAAATAGGTATAGTTAAATTGGTTGTTATCTACAATTTTAGCAGGTGCAAGTTTCTATTTACTATGAGATGGTAAAACATCAGTGAAAAATAATTACTGCTAGAAGGTGCATAGAATCAACAATTAACTGCAAAAATATATACTTCTTTCAAGACGAGTTTTCAATTGAGTCTGAATAAAAATAGAAATATAACATGGAACGGCTTTGATCGGCTGCTGGCTTGAACATTTCTGAGGAATATGCTGGTGATGTGTTATTGAAAAATCTGAAAATATTTGCACAAATACATTGCTATGCTTTCAAAATTTTATTTATGAATCATTAGGGAGGTTAAGATCCAGAACGAGTACGAGTACGACATGGAACACAATTCAAGTAAAATTTCAACAAAAACAAAATTTGTAAAAAATGTTGTTCCCTTGGGGCATCAAAACGTTGTGCCTTTCAAATCTGCCACATGAAATTGACTATCTTCCGTAGTCTTTTGGAAAAACAATCGTATAAAAATTTTTTTTATAATATTTACTCTCCAGTGTACGCCTTAGAATGAAGAACGCCCCTTCATTTTTGACCTGATGATTTTGTTGAATTTCTGTTAAAAGTTGACAACACATGTTTTTGTTTAAGATATCTTAGTAACGTACCCTCATCTGACAGATAACTCACGGTGTTTCGCAAAAGAATTGATTTCCTAATAAACTGGTTTTTAAGTGATGTTCTGCGTTTCATTGCTAGAAATGTCGCATCCTGTTTACATGTGTTTAGGGTTTTATTTGATTCATATATTATTCTCGTGAGAATTTTCCGTTGCTTAGTCTTTTGATCATCATTCCCACAACTGCGAAATCTTTGTTGTACCCATTGATTTTTTATGAGAAACAAAACAGTGAACAGTCTAAAGTACGTTTGCGACGAATTTATTTATATTTTGTGACTGGTGTTCATTTGTGCTCATTAGTGTTTGTTGGAGTTCACTGATGTTTATTGGTGCTCATGGTATTCACTGTTGTTCGTTTGTGTTCTGACCAGTGTGGTCTTTCAGACCAAGATCCAAAATATTATCTTCAATTACATTTGTTATTCAACCATGGGTATTGTGGACGCGATTTGTGTCGTCAGCTGAAATGAATAAATTGATTTAGTTGCCTTGTTTGTGTTCACTCGCTCGCTGTTCTTGTTCTTGTTTGTTAAGCTAATGCACATGACGACACAGTCCTCGGACGATTCATCCTCGCATCCTCTGCGGTGGCCCTGCTTGTCAAACCGTTCAAATTTGAAAGCAGTTGTTTAACTGAAAACGACCCATGTTGTGAAGTGTATCTAAGATTCGATGTTTTTCTCTCATTTTGTTTCAAATTTGAAAATACTTATAGTTTAGAATTTGTTGTTTTTTATTAATGTTTACATCATCAAGGAAACAGATAGTTACCTAGCGACTTGTGTTACCTTCAAGGTTGGATCTACTTTTTTTCAAGTCAGTTGTTGGGTGTGTGTAGCAGTGATTTAATCAACTGTTCCACAATACCACACCAGGGATAATAGCGGGGAGCATAGCTTTAATGATAGTTTGTGATGGTTCCGTAGTGTTACTTGTTGGCGAGACGAAAACCTGGCTTTAGTGTTTTAAATAAAGCTTCTGATCTGTTGTTCGAACCTTTCATCTACAACAATTTCTAAACGCATGCGCATAAAGACGTTTATTTTCCGGCAGAGCAATATTCTACTAGTTCTGTCACTGTTGTTATTGTTTTTAAGCAGCATTACGCAATCTCGCTAGTGCGCGTGTGTATATGATGTAGAAATTCAAATGCAAATATTTCACAAACAAATCTAACAACCAACTTGATAAGCAAACTGAAGAAAAAAGAATTTACCTGCAGGAAAATTAACAAATAACGGCTTTGAGAAAAATTTGACGAGGTTACCTTTAATAGCTATGCAACCATGACAAGGGCATAGCTACACTCTGACAATGCTATGGTTCAAAACAGAAATGGTGGTGTGGGCGTTGATTTAATAATAGTTTGTGGTTGGTAGTAAACTGTACTCTTACAAATAATTTAATAAGTGAATTCAATTTTATTTTATTCATAGAATGCAAAAAATACAATATTAAAAAATGCTGCAAACTATTCGACCCTAGGAAAGCAAAGCTTATCTTGCTGGGGCCGATAACAAAAATTTGTAAAAATAACGTAAAGATATAACAATAACAGTAACAAACATGCAAAAGTACACTAAATTTGGTATGAGTATACGGGTATGTGTAATAATAATATAATATCATAAACTAAGAAGCTTAGGTTTGATACACAATTATTTAAAAAGATACCTTTAATAGCTATACAATCCAGGGAAGGTGCAAAGTTCTGAACTTTTGCTGAAACAAGGGCGTGGCGTGGCATGGCTTTGTTCAGTTTTGCTAACCATTGCATGTTCGTAATATGCATTAGTCTACATTTGTATATTTTTGCAATTAGTTCGTATCATTTCATTGTGAATAATTTTTTTCAAAAATAAACCAGTTGCGATTACAGGTTCTTGTACCAAGTACTTGGTTTGGTTTGGTTTGGTTTAAAATATCAGCCTCAAGGTTGTCACATTTGTAGATTTTTATGCTGGAAGAACTCCCTTTCTTAAATCAATGACTATTTTATTGAAATCTGATTTCACTGACAAATGAATAATTATTTACTTATCAGAAACTGACAGATAACTAATCATTTGCGTGGTCCAATGTTTAAGAATAACATATATCAAATGAACAATTATTTACTTGTCAGAAACTGACAGATTACTAATCATTTTGCGTGGTCCAATATTTAAGAAGAACATATATTTGCAAGCCGTATATAGCTTCTTTTCTTTACCAGCAACTGGTTTTTTATGAGACGCTCCAATGTCTGAATTCAAAACGTTTGTTACTGAATCAAATATTTTTAAGTAACAGGAATATTTTGATATTTTAAAAAGCAAACATTTTCATTGCATAATTAGCAGCTTTTAAAGGAATTCATCAGTTCTGATCTTTGGTCAGGTTATTCGTACCGGAAGCTTTTTATTTTTTTCTGATTACACATTTCATGATTTCATACTTTAATTTTTGATAATATAAATACATAAAATTTATTTTACGCTCAAAAATTTCACATTTGTATATCACCTATTCTGAAAATTTTGAGCAATTTTCAGTGCCAGACACTGATCTAATGCGTATTTTGACAATGTTTCGAACAAATGAAGTTTAATGGATGAAAGAGCGATATATGATGAAATGCCTTGAGCAGAAGGGCAGAAAGGTGTTGAAGATTATACTTTTTCTGCTACCGAATATGATTCAGTTTGTATTCAATTCGTAGATTATGGATTTTTACCGTTTCTTTATTTCAGCGTCAGTCTTAGGGTTGCCGGATGGGAACTGACACACGAATAAATAGGACGTATGGCAATATCCTGGTTCTTATTGGTGCTTATATGACTCTTCCCTTTTCGGAGCTTGCATTTTCAGGAAAGTCGGAAGTTGTCAATAACAATAACAGCGCGAATTTTGTTAGACAGTTATTTTAAATTTTCGGAAACTCGTATATTAGGATCTGTGTGTGCATTATTTTGTCTAGCATTTCCTGGATTGCCAGATTGCAAATATGGTTTTAATATTATAAGAAAATAAGCTTCCAAGATCAGCAAAAATAGATAATATTTTGGGCCTTAATGTAGTATTATTAATTTTTATCATCTGGCGTTGATTTTACGCGACCAGCCGCATATTGCCTTTCGAACATTATTGGTTTGTTTAAAGTGCGTCTTCACCAAAACATTATATTGCACATTTTAATATTTTTGAATACGCAGAATTTGAAATTGCTAACTGTTTTGTTATGAGGTATGTGGGTAGTGAGTTATGGGGGTTCTCGTGACACCCCGACGTGACCCAGTACCGTTTTTGTGGGATCTGGTAACCTCGGCTCTGACATCATAGTGGGAACCCAATTTCTGCGTCTATGTGGATTCATACGTTCAACAACGTTTCGCAAAAGCTTTTTGGCTCATTTTATTCGCATTTTGACGATGACTTCATGATAAAGTGTTATTGGCTTGTTCTCTTCATATGACAAAAGATAGTGAAACAATGTCAATGGCTTGTTCTCTTCATATGACAAAAGTTATGTCTTGGAAGCTGCACAAGATGGTGAAACTGGTGCCATTTCATTTCAATTACAAAACTAATGTTAACTTCTCAACGCTATGCATTATGAAGCAAATTTGAATTAAAAGCACCAACGTTAAGTAAAAGAAGGCATTGTGTCTTTCAAAACATATGGTTGAAATTTCATCTTTTCTTTTTGAAAAATTTTATTTTGACGGGCATTGGAAAGAAAATTTAATTTCCAGAAAAAATGAAAAATTATTACAATGACTGAGCAACATGACATTGTGGGTAGGATTTTGAATTGAATTATTTTATTTTGTGTAAGAATTTGCATTTTAACCCTATCTGGACTGGGGGGGCTAAATTAGCCCCCCCCCCCTCCTAAATCGAAATTGGTAAAAGCTACTGATTTGCAATTCTATGTATCAAATGCAAAAAATAGACAAATTTTCAGGGTAATTAAGGCACAGACGTCATGACGTTGACGTTGCTAAAAAGAGCCCGGTCCAGATAGGGTTAATACTCTAATTTCTGAAGCACTAGTTCCTTTGCTCAGGGGCGTCCCCATAGGGGGGTACGGGGGGCGTTGTACCCCCCCAATACTTTATCTGTCGGCACAAACGAAATTTTTGTCGGCAAATTAAGATATATCCCAAACAAAGAAGGCAACTTTTTGTCGGAAATTATTTGTATAAATGTCGTCACTGGACCACTGATTTTTCAAACATATTAGCAAAAAATCCATAATTGTTTTCTGGAAAAGATCATGACTTGCAATTTGC
>JAYJMH010039309.1:0-15424 GCA_036873815.1 Phacellophora camtschatica | reverse complement strand
TAGACATTTACATATACACCTAATATAGACATTTACATATACACCTAATATAGACATTTACATATACACATAATATACACAGTACATATACACCTAATATAGACATTTACATATACACCTAATATAGACATTTACATATACACCTAATATAGACATTTACATATACACATAATATAGACATTTACATATACACATAATAGACACATTACATATACACATAATATAGACATTTACATATACACATAATTTAGACATTTACATATACACATATAATAGACATTTTTATACACATAATATACAAATAATATAAATCTTAGCAACCCCGAAGATCCACACTTCAGTGATTTCACAAGTGGAAATCAGTCAATGACCCTAACGACCGTAAAAAACGGAGACCTACCATTAGCCATTGTTGACCAAACAAACATTGGCGTCACAACAAAATGTTGAGGCGCGTGACCCTGTTTTCATGACGCAATCAAATAACCCAAACGACCAAAAAGACTTAGTGGAACTGTGTTGAGAGTCTTTAGCCATCGATTTTACAACTACGCAAACGACAAAATGGAAACTAGGCTTAACCCTTTCACGCCCGTATTAATTTATGCTAAACAGGCAAATCTTAGGCAAGTTCTATTTTGCAGGGGGTAGCACAGGGGATTTGTAATAGAAATAACTTTAAAAAAATTGCTGAGAGGATTTGTCAATGTTATAAGTGTCAAAATTTTCAACTCACCCTTGCTTATCCCCCCCCCCCCACTATGCTTTTTACGGGTGTCAAATAAGAGCCTTTGTCAGGCTGGTGTCCAAAAATATAAGTCTTTTTTATTCGGGTTTCAACTGTATTTAACATGCGAGTGATCAAACAAATAAATCTAAAATAAACAGAAAGAGCAATAAATCGTTGTGTCGTGTGGCAACAGTATAAAGCAATAATACTATTTCAAGCATAAAAACTATAATAGCCAAACCATAAAAACTATAATAGAAATAACAATTTGCTAAGAGACAGAGAGAGAGTGACGTAAAATACTTACAAAATGTCCGTTTCTGCATGCGACATGCAAAGCAGTATTTCCTGATTTTTTATCCCTTGAATTAACAAAATTTTGACTTTTCTCAAAGAATGCAACCTGTCAACAACGAAAGAAGATTTACGATTATTCAAGATTGTGAAACGAAACTTTAACAAGATTTTATGCTTTCAATGGTAAATTTTCGAATTGAATGAATTGTCGACTACATACAGTTGAACTTCTCTAGCCTGAGCTCACTCAACTCGAAATCCCAATTAGACAGGTTTTGATTGAGTTTTAAACGAATTGAAGTGCGAGTAGAAGTTAATGCACTCCAAAAGGAAGATTAGCAAAAGTAATAGCTTTATTTGTAAACGAAATTAATGTAATAATTTACAAAAGTTTTCCTTGCTTTTAAAACTAGAGACTAGAAAAGAAATGATCGTTCTGAAAACAATGGTAAGACAACAAGAATGATGTCATCCCATTGGTATTTTTCAAATAATTTTCAAAAACTACATAGAAAAAATCCCCAAATGTTAAAATTATCTAATTTCAATATATTAATGAGAAATAAATATTGGTAAATCAGCTAAAAAGTTGAACTTACAAGTTTATTCACAGAATCGAGTTCTCCTGCCTTGGCAGCTTTATAAAGCAACATTTGGCACTGGGCACTGCTTCCTGGAAAAACTTGATAAAGAAACCTAGAAAATATGTTTAACATCATGCAGAAGCCGTCAAAATGTAGGGCCAAATACTTTAGCTGATTTTTCGTTCATTTTTATGAATAAATGAAGAACCCAAGACTTATCCAAGAAAAATTGTTTACAGCCAATTCAAGTGATGTGACCAAACCCTAGGAAGCTATTAGTATTCTTCTACTTTCTTGGTTTCTCAAAAATAACTGTGTCTGCTCCTTTTGCAGCCAGTGAGTTCTTTAATTAAATCTCTGATATGCTAGAAGTTAGTGTTAATTAGTGTTTTCACTAACATTAAATATGTAAAATTAGTGTTTTACTAACATTAAACATGTAAAACTAATATTAAATAGAGTTCATATATTACTATTCGTGCATTGAAAGGCACCAGTTTCATGGCATAAAATATGTTACAAAAATCGAAAAGTCAGAGATTCATCACGTTACTTGAACTGGATGTAAACAAACTTGAGCTGAATAGATCTATTCCCAACCTTTGAAAAGAAAATACCCAGGTGGTACCCACTTCACTTGTCAGAGTTTTGATTGGCTGAAGCAAAAAGAGTTGAATCTCTGGAGATTCGAAAAAAATAACGCCACATTACAATGGGATTAGAATAATGAATGTTACGTTTTGATAGGAGTACCAGGGGAGTTTCTTCTCCGAAAAATATATTTGGAAACAAGGTTAACTTATCAAGGTTGACATCCAAGTTTTCATCGTAAAAAAATTATCACTAAAATAAGATAAAACATTGCAAAGCAATACAGGAATATTAGATCAGTTAGACTGATGTGCTAAAAACTTGAAAATCTTACTTAGAACCAGCTTTCAGTGCTTTGTGCTTTGAGCCACAATCTATATAAATCTATAGAAAAAAATTGAAAACATTATTACAATCACATTTTTTCCGAAAATCCTCTTTTTCTGTGAACTTCAAAATCTAAGAAATTCTTCAATCAATATTTACATCAAAATTACAACAAGGTCCAACATTAAGGAACAATTTTATAAAAAACTCATACCCCCAAATTCTGATCAAAGCAACAGGAAAGCAACAAATTAAGGGAAGGCGAATAATAGCCTGAGGTGGAAAACGAATTTCATGACGGTGAGGCTTTACCAGGTAAACCATTAAGCAGTTATCAACAGAAATAAAGGCAAATAAATTGTATATTTATTATCAGTAAATATAAACTTCTGCTATTATACCACTGATTTAAAACGATTTTAAAGTACAGCAGTATTACAATACATATAATGCGAGAAAAAAACTGCACCAGATAGGGGGAATTTTGTAAAAGAAAAGATTGCAATTTGAAACATGACAATGCGATTTGCGATTTAAAGGAAGATATTTCACACTCTGAAATGCAATTAATCAAATTAACATAAAAAAGACAGCAACATGTTATGATTTCATTTATTATGATTTTGTTAGCTGCATTGAAGATGTTGAAATCCATTCTATACGGTGACATTACTTTAAGGTGTTGAAATCGCATTATCCTGTTCGAAACCGCAATCTTTCGTTTTACAAAATTCCCCCTGAAATCAAATAATTACAATATACAAAATAATTACAGTAAAAACAGCAATTAGAAATTTTTCGAAAAAGTTCTGAATTCTAAAACGCCTGATCAGTGAATTTTTCCAAATATCTCTTCCCCTCATACCCAAAGAAAATGCCAACCTGCAGTAGAAATGTTTAAGTTCTTACGTGCTGGTTTTACTATATTTCTAATTATGCCATAAATATACTTAATATGAAGCTAAAAAGATACCTCTAAATGCGGGTATGAAGAAGGTTGGATGTCCACGACATCGTGTTTTCGAATTCCAAGAACAAATCGTGCACTCACTGCGCAAACAAAAGAAAAGTGTTAAATTGTTAAATTAAAAAGTTAAATTGTGCCTACTGAACATTTTAAATCACGCTCTGTTGCACATATGAGCATGATCAACCTCGTTTTGAGAGGTATTTTTCAGAATAGGAAATACCTACGTACCTTCAAATTTTTGCAAAATCATGGATGTATTTTATTTATGCAAATTCCGTTCCATGTAGACATGGTGGAGTAAGTTTTTGGCAGACTTAGCAGAGATTATCGTTTCCATTAGCAAACCGTGGTGTTATGGTTTCTTCGTTTGTTTCAAAGTTTACTGCAAGGGTGGTAGCCCTTTGCTATTATTTGCTTGCACGCCAAATCAAATTTCAAATTTGAATTGGAACTTCATTTGAGCTCGTCTAACAGTATGCAAATTTTAGAATTCTTATTTGTTTGGCATAATTACTACAATCATCGTACTTATGCATTGTTTGGTACCGTGATTTTGTTTTCTTCAAAGTCTATTGTTTATAGAATCCCGTAGGTTTGAAAGGATGAATAAAATATACCCTATGTTAATTTTTACAACATTAGCCGAACAAGATTTTTGATTCCAGTCTAGCTTTCTCGAATTTGTCTTTTTGAATATCCTGGAAACCAGTCCAATTTTGACGCAATATCCCAATAGGTACCGGAGATATTCTCATTTGCAATACTCCTGAGAACAAAATTGATCACAAGCAAATAATCTGGGGAAAACGTTCCCCATTGTCAGATTATAAACTTCAATCCAAGTTTTACTGCATTCACACAGAAAATAAATCCAGGTTAATTTAATCTTGATTATCGAATAATGCATTTTAATTCGAAAAATTTAAGAATTTAAATGCATTTTCTTGATTCAAAATTAATCTGGATTAGATAAAGCTGGATTTACTGTCTCAAAATGCGGTATTACTGCAAAATGTAAATACTCACAGCAATTGCATTTCAAAAGGAAAATAATTTCAATCAGATATTTAAGGTTAGCATAAATAATAGAAATATTTACCTTTGGTTTTGTTTCCTGGTTTTAAATCGTCAAAATATTCTCCTAAAATAAATATTCAAAAATTTACGTGAACCAAGTAATGATAAACTTTTTGAAATCGAGGCGTTTGCGTTGTGAGTCCAAGTATAAAAAAAAGTTGTGGCGTTTGTGAGTTTGTGGTAACTCATTTTGATTCCATAAAATGGTCACTGGTACAGAGTCCAGAAAAGTGATCAACCTTCATCCGAGCGTAAAGTTTGATCTATAGAAGTCTTCCTCGTTAAATAATGCAAAATAGGCGTAGTTTGGGTGTGGTACATAATTTTCCATAGTTTTCTTTAACCTTCATCAAGTCAGCGAACGTGCGAACGCAATGTTTTCCTGACTCTGCACAAATGTGTAGCTGAAATGCCAACTAAAATTTGAAAATTCATTTGGTCCATATCAGCAATTCATTTCCCGAAAAAACCAAAATATCGATAATCCCCAACCTGTAAAACCCTCACAAAAAGTCTCAACACTTTTATCAAAATCAACCGCATTTCAGCCATGTGTTGATGGCAATAGACTATTACGAAAAATATGGCGGCGAGGGCTTCCCGTGATTCCTTGCGTTCGATTTGTGAATCATTAACAGTTCTATAGGCATTCGATCATCGAATGCAATGAATCTCGGGAAAAAGCCTGCTGCCATCATTTTTTTCGGAATGGTCTATTGCACTTCCTCGATTTTATTATTGTTCAAATATGGTTTAACAAATGGAAGCATGTCAAATTAAAGTAATACCGATAATTTAAAGGCTAGTAGCCAATTATTTTAATAAAATATACAACATTCTTTTCTTATTGCGCATGCTTGTACCTGTTTCTATGTCTCTTACAACGATTTTCCTGTCTTTTGTAATTGTTTCCTTTCCTGTTAAATTGCAGAAGCTGATACCAGCCGTCAAACTCTGAGTAAAAATTTTACAAAATTGAAAAACTTTAATGTGAAACTACTATGTAAATGTGAAAAATATTATATTTCGTCTTAAAATGGAAGATGAAGAAGATAAAGTGTAGATGAAGAAATTATCAAATTTTACATCTATAAAAAATGGAAAATCTTTCATCAATCTTTCAAACACAGCAATTAGCGCACACCGTTAAAGATATTTGACACAGATAAAAATGGCACTGGTTAAAGCTGCAGGCTAATACCTGTCAATCAATAACGATCCAATAATCTTCGGTTTCGTTTTGTTTCAATAAATTGATTATTCAATCAGTTTCCTCATCAAGCACAAAACAATGGTCATTTCAAAACAATGGTCATTTAGAAGAGAAGGACCCTACTTATCTATGTCAAATTTTTTTATAACAAGAAAGAAATCAGACGTTTCAGCAACGATATATTTAACAACATAAAAACAATTATTAATAAAAACACAAGTTTGTGATTTTCCTTAATAGAGCTAAATTTCCAACGAGTTCACATAAAAAGCAATACTTTACTTACCAAATTTATCATCATCGAAGAAATTAGTTCATTTATCGTCATATTCCTGAAAACAAAAACAAAATAACATTGTGATGTCAACCTTTCACCCCAGGATTCATCTACAGTTAACAGGTAAATCCTATACGAGTTTTCATTATGCAGGAGATAAGTAGGAAACACAAACACAAGTAAACTAACTTAATTCAAAAGATAAATTATTTGATATAATTCCATGTGCAATTACTCCCGTGAAATCTATTCTTTCAAATCGGAAATCATATTGTCATGTTTGAAAACGCAATCTTTTGTTTACAAATTTCCCCCCTGTTAATTACCACAGAAAATACAAAATATACAAAGTTTTGTGTTCTTTGTAACGAGCCCACAAAGATTGACGCACTAGAGAAACGTTGTCTCGACACAGACACTTACCTTGGTACCGTGACCACCTCATAGCGCTCTTTTATTTTCTGCGCGACTACTGATCTTGTCTAAAATAAATAAAACAGAAGGAATTATTAATTTGCAAAATGTCAACTGTACAACACTCCAGCCACGTTGCCAATAGTATTTCTCAACAAAATACGCCTGATACCTACCTTAAATTTAATTAAATTATTCTAATTTATTCTACATTTGCAAACAATATTTCCATCCTTCGAATCCCGTACGAAAGTGACATTTCATCTTTTTAAATTTCCAGAAATGGGCCCCAGGAGCATTACCTCTTTAAATATCGCAGGCAACGATTTTGACGAACCTCGAGATTTGCATTTTCACAACAAAACTAAACCATGCATTGATACTCAGTAAAAGTTACAATGTGTACATTTTTATTCTATTTCTCAATTATTCGAAATAAAAATTTGAAACAATTTTTCTAAAATATGTGGGAATTTAGTAATCAAAAATTTTAAAGAATAAAATGATTTATTTCAACATGGTAAAACAAGAGGGTGCAGTGTCTCGAAAATTTTCTACCCGTTTACAATACAATTTCCTCACGAAACTCAGTTTGGTAATGTTAATTCTCAACTCATAACTTAAAGTTCCTTAAAAGTACAACCCGCATCGAATTCGTGAGAAACTTCACAGAGTTCTCATACAGATTTTGACGAGATTGTAATTTTACGTTATGAATTAAAATAAAATTTTACTAAACTGAGAGTGATATTGATTGTGCTAGTCGTCATTTTAGGACAAACCCAGCAAATTATTTTTGAAACAGCCTGATAACAATTAAATTACCTTAATCCTGATATCGTATACGTTTTTCGTCCAAGAATAGCATTCAGAAACATTGAAAATTCTTTCAATTTCTCTTCGTCCTAAAAATTTAAAACAGAACAGATTACAAAGATCAATTCCAGATTGTATATTTTTGATGCTATTGAGATTTCAATGTTTAAAATATAAAGATAAACTAAAAAACAGCTATGAGTTTCCACCAAACAATCTAGTCCTGGACAAGTTTGACTATCTCATTTTAAGTGGGCTGAACATCTGGATTGACCTAATCCAGGACTTGATCAACGCACCGCCTCATTTGTCGAACCGGCCGTCTCCAATCACGAAAAGGGACATAATCCATGGCCTGGAAAAGCACCTGAATGTGTGACTGATGGTCGCAGGAATCTTTTTCGAAAATTAATCTTGTAGGAAATATTGTTGAATTTTGTCGAAAGTTATGTTGTTTATGATGTTAAATTCCCAAAATCTTAGGGAAATTGTAGGCAAACCTTTTTTGGTCGCAAGCACCAAATAAAAATTTCTAGCCATGGGATATACAAGGCATATGTTCTGACTGGCTCAGTATCACCCTGTGTCAGAATGTGACCTAGGAAGCGCATTTGGCGATCACCAACTGTTGCAAGCAGCGGCTGTGATTCAGGCATTTCAGTTATAAACACATTCGTTAGTCACTCGATCAATTCTTTTGATGCCTAGCATGATGCGGTAGCAGAGAGTTGCGAATGTATTAAGTTTCTGTCTCGTATCACCGGTAAGCTTGCATACAGAATTTTGGTTGCTCGAGAAGAAGGAAAATAAGGAGGTTTCACAACGAGTTGGAAATGCGAGTACAAGGTTGGAAAATGTACCTAAAAAGGCGATTTAGCAAAAGAAAAATCTTTATTTGTAAACCTTGCATTCTATTTTAACATTATAAAACGTTATTCGTAGGTTAGGCTTTCTCATCGTCGCTATAATTCAGCCAATCCCTTCTTCTTTCTGGGGACTCCCGAATGTTTCTCCAAAAGACTACACAAAATAGTCAATTCCACATTAAAGATTTGTAAAGCACAAATTTTTAATGGCCCATAGGAACAAAATGTTTCGCAAGTTTATTCTTTGAAATTTAAATGCATTGTTTTACTTTTTCACTCATATTTAAGAATTTGTCTTGGATCTAAACCTCCTTAATAAAAAAATAAAATGCACATACGCAGGCAGGCAATATTTTCCAAGGTAAGCCAAAGAAGGTCTGAAACTTTTGATGATTTTTAGCAAAAAATGTGCTTCAAATTTCCACCCAACAATTTAACGTTCAAAACTCACCGCTATTTATTTCCTCTATAGTTTTCTCAAGCTCTCTCTTTCTAAAATTTAAAGCAAGTATATTGTTACAAAATGAAACAAAAGTCTTTCTACAAGATGGTGAAAAAAGGAAAAGTTTGACATTGTCTGATTAGCAAGAACAAACTAATTAATTAATTTTTTATCTTGTATCCTGAAGCAAAGATTGCGCAGAAAATACTATTTTCATAGCTGAAATCTCATGGACACCAAAATGTGGCACAAACAAAAATACAGAAAAACCCGCATATAAGAACTATTAGTCTTGAATCTTAAAAAAAGTTCCGGTTCTTAATTGTTGGGTTTTTATTCTCGAAGTAATACAATGAAGGAGATTGAGCGTAGATAAAGTGCACAGAAAATAATAATAATAATAATAATAATAATAAAAATATAGGTACCAGTGGTGTTTTATTTCTAGAAAAATATCACTAAGGAAAATTCGCTAGAATATGCTTACTTTTTCAAGATTTTTGCTGATGGAGATTCCCCTTCAATTTTTCTAAGTTCATCGATTGTTACAGTTTCAAGCTCCTTGAAGTATTCCTGTGTGAAAATATTTAAAATTCAAAATACCTTCAATAGGCATAGACGAGAATTTCGAATTTAATTCATCAATCGATTTGTTAACATTGTGAAAACAAGCATTGCAGTATTTATGATCACATGGCAAAAGTATATAAAGTGTGAAATATTTAAAATGTGGTGAAAATTAATCCTGGTAAAAGAAGTACGTCCGCACAGAAGTGTACTTTTCTGAAAGGTAACCCTCCATATAGCTAAAAAATGGAACAGGAAATGAAATATGAAAAAGATGCAGAAGCAAAACTGATCCGATATGTTACCTCATTCACA
The DNA here is from genome assembly GCA_036873815.1 of Phacellophora camtschatica. Taxonomy (NCBI): domain Eukaryota; kingdom Metazoa; phylum Cnidaria; class Scyphozoa; order Semaeostomeae; family Ulmaridae; genus Phacellophora; species Phacellophora camtschatica. The sequence continues at coordinate 5,938 of JAYJMH010039309.1, read as the reverse complement.
CTGCGAGTTAAACCAGCTTAAATTAACCCAGGTTATCGAGGGCTGCATTCTAATTGGCAAATCCAGCAGATTGAATGCATTTGATTGGTAAAAATGTAATCTGGCTTAGATAAAGCTGGTTTAACCGTGTCAGTGTGACAACGGTATATAAAAAATTAAAAATTAAACCGGGTTTGATTCGTTTACATGTTCTTCTCTTCCAATACAACATGCAAAACAAAAATAATAACATTCAGTAAAAGCCCAAATACAACCTTCAACTGTTCAGAACCTGCAGGCTGAAAAACATTGCATTCAATCTACTCAGAATCACAAGTCCTGAAGACATTGTTGAAAGAACAGTCACATATATATCCAAGTAAAATTGATTACTTTAAGTCATTAACCCTCGGAGTTATTAAGCTGGAATATGCTTTTAACTAAAGAACCTTATCAGGTTCAATTATATAATGTAGGTTCTTTTATGTGGGTTTTTACTGTATCACAAATGAAAGGAATACTGCAACTATGAAATGACCAATAGAAAGTAAGTAATGCATACCATTTTGTCAACAACAGCTTTTGATTGCTTAAATTTGTAGCCACACATGAAGAAAAACGCAAAGTAGGAACAAACTGACATTATATCGGCCTAAAAAGTAAATGTATCCTGATCAGAAGTCTTGACAACAATAACGTCTGTCAATATAAATACGAGAATTCAAGGAAACAATTTTAATGAATAAGCAGTTGAATTATGAAATAATTTAATAAAAAACAATACGTTCCAGCCCATTATTAGCATAATTTATAGAAGAATTGAATCAAGATGTTACAAGGCTAGAATTTTCAATAGCAGCTATGGAGGAGCTGAAGTTTTGACTATTGTTTTGTGATACAATCGCATATACTTGTAAAAAAATAAAATTTAACTATGTGTGTTACCGTATACATATGCAACAACGAAATACTTATTAAATTTCCAAGCACCAAAATAAAATCTTGCAGGTTTTTTAATATACTTCTATTTGTTGTTGTTGTTTATAGGTATCTGTCAAGTGTTGACTTTTGCTTTGTGATACAATAGTATGTAATTGTCAAAAAATGAAATTTAACAATTAAATACTAATCAAATTTCTACTTTACAATAACACACAATTAAATATACGAAAATAGGATATTAATTAAATTTGTAAGCACCAATGTGAGATCTTAAAAAGTTTGTTACTATGATACTGTATATTAGTAATTTAAAATAATTTTTGTCTTGACTTTTGCTTTGTGATTGTATGTTTTGTAACGTTTGCCTTGCGAGAAATGAGTTCAATCAAATAAATCATGAAATTTCAAATCTGTGATCGTCTTTTAGTGCTGGACAGGTAGTGGTATATTTACTAAAATGGAAAGGTGATCCTGAAAGGTACAAAAATCTTACATACCTCTACTAAGTCCTCAGCATCAAATGGGTTTGAACATTTGAACATCTGCGCTACTGTCCACAAAACTAAATTAACTGTCCATCTGGAATAATAGAAATAAAAACAATCTTTCATGTGTATACCGGGTGACCCAAAAAAAGTTTCGGCGTTTGAAAAATCACCAAAATTTGATTTGTGACGAATTTCAAAAATTGGTTGTTCTGCTGACTCGAGAAGGACCAAGTTCATTTTAGAAGCTGCGGTTATTTTGGTAACTTTGACGAATGATGACGTAATTTCAACGTCAGAAACATAATTTTGAGCTATACTTTTCAAAACATTTGTATTTTAAATTTAAAAAAATCTTTTTTAAAGCGTTTGATGCAGAAAATGATATTTTTGCATCATATTTATAATATTTTTAACAATATGAACCATTGGCAACTTGCAATAACGCGATTTAATTATTTATCGTAACAACTTATGCCATACATACATCAAAGCCAGGTCAATTTTAAACCAGCAAAATTACATCGTTTATAATGTGCTGGTGAAATATTTGATATTGCTACAATACATTTTTCCCTTCTTGTACATGGCAACGTAAAGATGAGCTTGATTGGTTACACACTCGAATTTTGGTGATATTGCAAACGTTGAAACATTTTTTGGGTCACCCGGTATAGATTCAATATATATATATATCAGGGACGGAAATCGGCTGATAGGATTGAGAGGCAAAGGTTACAATGTTAAAATATATTAAATTAATCTGAAGCTCTATCTGCATTTTCCTCCTGAAAATATGACGTTTTTAAGTTGTTTATAAACGGGCCCCATGGCCCTTCCTGGGGTGAAGAAATTGATCATACCTATCATTCAAGAGAACCTCTGAAGTAAATGTTTCTGGTACAAACGAATTCACAAGTGCTGATAAAACTCTGAAAAATAAATTTAATTTCAACTGAAATACAAAAATGTTTTAATTTATCAACAAAAAGGGAAAAAACAAGTTGAAGAATAGAAAATTCTCACTACGAACCAAATCTTTATCAGGTAAATCAATAAATTTTAAATTCAAAAGAACTAATAAGCAATAGTAGATTCCAATGACAACAGTCTTTTAGCAAAAGTCTTTTACCATTACCAAGTTGCATTGGGTCTTATTGCGATGCAACTCGAGATAATGAAGTTTAATACTAAATTATAACACAATCCATCTCAATAAGAAACTTCCACCGTCTTTCACGGAATACATTGTCTTAAACTAGGATATGAAAACTTTTTTTTAAGAACTTACAGCTTGAGAATTAGAGCTATATTTCCTAAGAAATATAGAACAATAGTTTCAAGTATAATTTTGACAGAAAACATATCTGAAATGTTAGAATTCTGACCGTTTTCCATCATTCTATCCTTACCACAAAAGATAAACATCTCCATTGTCAAATTTTGTATGAATAGTATTACTAAACAAAATTAAAATTTCAAGGAAGAGGGTAGAATTAACAAAAAAATTAGATTCACCTGCTGTCTGTGAGATCATCAAGACTCTGAAAAAAATGCTAATAAAAGTAAATAAAACAATTTTAAACGCTCCACAAATAACATCCGCCTGTGTTATCTCGATATCTTATATCTTCCGGGCTACCCAAAAAACTATCTCCAAATGGAAGGGATGTTGCTCAAAACCGGCGAGACCATAAATCCCAAATTGTCCACAAAACGACGTCCGAAGGGCAAACGTAGAGTTTGGGATATAATTCAGTCATCTGCAACCATGTCTACCTGTTAAACAGTTGAATAAATTGCTCTAGGCTGTGAGCTTTCAAGTTTATTTAAAGAAATAAAAAGTTTGACTTAGGAGTTACAAATTTGAAATGTACTGATCAAACTCGATGTAGGAGCAAGCAGGTTGTTTTAATGTCAATACATGTACTGCAAATGAATGGCGTTCTTTTAACTTGAAAACTTGAAATCTCACGAATGATAGCAATTTTAATTTCCAGTTTTGAATAGGTAAACATGATGGCACCAGATGACTGGAAGATATCTCAAACTCCTGGTTTGGCCTTAGGACGTAGTTTTGAGTAAAATTTGAAATTTGTAGCCTCCCGGATTTCAAGATAAGGACATGCAAACGCAACAAAGATAGGTTTTTGTCACCCCGGTAATATTTCCACATCTGTATGTTACATCTCTATATATCATATCTTATCAAATTATATCGATCATTTACCATGTTGCCCATCATCTTATTTCAAATATAAAATAAAATATAATTTCTTGCTTAATAAAAGAAATGATTTGCTTACCAAAACACCTCTCTGAAGCTTGCAACCTTCCCTTGTCATCTGATAAAAATATAAACATATCTTTAAATCCGCTCTTGAAAGCAAATATAAAATTACTGCTTAGAAACAATTCAAATGATTTCAATGATTCACACAATTTTAATGATTGAATGATTCCAAAGGTTTCAATGATTTTAATGATTTCAATGAGTCAACTTATAGAGATGTGCTAAACGTAGCTCATATCAGACCAAAACGATGTTCCGATTTAAATCTAAATCTTCATTTTAACATTGCCTTTCGTTTAGCAAAACACATATTTCCGTAAATGTTCGCCTTGTGCACAATAAGTTAAAAATAATTTAACTTACCGTAAGATGTGTATTTATCATATCAAGAATACAATAATCAGGTTCGGGGTATTCGTTTCCCTTCATCTTCTTTCTATTGAACATACCTACATCTCTGAAAAATAAACCATAGTCTCTATTATTCTTATTTTTTCAGCATTTGATTCACTCATATTCAATGGTGTTAATATTTATTTACTTTTTAATATTATCTATTATTTTCCTTGTCTTCTAATATACTTTTCAACACTAACATCATATAAGTGAAATGCTGAGACGAATTTTTGTCACAACGATCAAATGGCAAGAAGTCAAAATAGAACAATTTCAAAATAGAATCGATTTTTAAAGCCATCAGTCATTTGCTGGTGTACAACAACACATTTCAGTAGCCACAGAACGACTGGCAAAGTCAGTATAGTCATCTCCATCATTTAAAATTCAAGCATTTGCAGAAGAATATGAGTGCTTGCTAAGATATAAGCATAGTGAAAAAATCAACTATGAAACAAGCACTGACTTTTGCTGTCTTCGAAAAGTGAGGGTTTTTAATTCTTTTACCCTGGGAAAAACCACAGTAAACAAAGTAAAAACATATTTTAAAAAAGGTAAATGCAAGAAAAATTGTGTTGGCTCCTGTGTTTTCCAGGCGCTAGAGCAACCTGTTTTTACCAACAACGCAGCCCATTTTTAACGCAGCGCTCATTTTGACAACAAGAGAACATACAAAATCAAGAAAATGGTCTCACGGTCGCATGGCCAGATATAGTTTACAAAAATTGAGGAAGATTTTAACCTTTTCAAGCCCGGATTCATTTATGCTAAGCAGGCAAATCCTATGCAACTCCTATTTTGCAGAGGGTAGCACATGAAAACCAATTTAATTTATAAATATAAACCTAAGTTGAAATATCTTAAAATAATATAAGTTATGTCTGTATTAACCTTCTGACGTTTTACGTTGTTTATCAATGAGCCATATGATCCAAGGGTAAAGGGTTGAATGCTATCTTAGATTTAGTATAAAGCCCAGACCAAACCCTTTTCTTTTGTCAAAATTGAGGAAAATTTTCTCAGATTTTGATTTTAAAAGGTGAAAGAATTCCTGGACTCTGAAACCAAACTAAGCCAAGGATATCTTATTTAGTATGGATAACGAACACTGGAAACACTATAATTAACGACACAGGCATAAAATCTTTCATTGGATGATCACATCTGATTTCCCCTAGCAAATTGAATAGCATTAACACTTTGCGGTATCGTTCAGGCGACCTTGCGGTGTCGTTCAAGCGGAATCTTGACGGTTTTAGGTTTCAAATTTAAGCAACTTGCATGTCCGCGCTCCGTTTTCAAATTTTCGTTGAAAATTATTTATGTAGAACAATCTAAATACCTTGGCTCATATCTGTTCACGGGAACTCTTTACTATCACGTAAAATATTCAAACTGAGAAGATTAACATTTTTGTTTCTGGCGATATGAAAGAGTTATAATTAACAGATATCAGCCATGACATTTAAATTAATATACTAAAACAATTTTACGAAACTCTCAAAAACGTAGCCTGCAACAATTCATTTTATTTCAGCAACACAAAACTGTCTAGGCGCCGCTTGAACAATGCCGTGAATTGTTAATGATATTCAGCTCATTCAGGAAAAAACAGATGTGAAAAACTCTTGATTTAACAAATATTAATACGTCTAATACCTGTAGTTATTGTATAGGTACATATCGTATAGCTATACATGACATTGGTATTGTAGGTTTAGGTATATATTGTATAGCCATACCTGTAAAAGGTATGGCATTTGCATAATAATAAATAATAATAAATAATAATAAATAATAATAAATAATAATAAATAATAATAAATAATAATAAATAATAATA
>JAYJMH010039298.1:0-15424 GCA_036873815.1 Phacellophora camtschatica | reverse complement strand
TTATTTCGCGTAGACCATATTCAAAAATGTATACTTTGTTGTAACCTGTTTGTCATTATTCTTATTGCTTATATTAACATTGCTGTATTAAGTTGTTCTGTTTAAAACGGCCCAGGCTAGTTAAGATTATTGCTTTCCCTGGGTCGTATATTATATTTTAGTATATCCTATAAATAAATTTTGAATTTGAATTGAATTGTTATTAGTATTAGCCCTTTCACGACAGGATTCATTTCCAATTAACAACAAAGTCATATATTAATTTTATTTTGCAGGGGGTAGCACTTACTGACCAACTTAATTCAAGAGATAAACTCGCGTTAAAATATCTGAAATTTTAAATATCTAAATGTCCGTATTTACACCCTGGATATATGACGATTAATGTTATTTGGCAATGGGTCCCGGAGTAAAAGGGCTAGACAATGTTTTGTTGATGTCTGAAGTTATTCGTTGTATACATTTTTAAAGTTAATTAATTGTTTATTTTGCAATTCAGGCTCAATGGCAGTTATGAATCTTTGAAAGGAGGCCAAACCAGTGAAGCAATGGAAGATTTTACTGGCGGTGTTACTGAAACATTTGATTTGAACAAAGATACTACAAAGCTTAGTGGCATCATGCTGAAGTCAGTTGCTCGCCAATCATTGATGTGTTGTTCAATAGAAGCCAAGCCAAACGAAATCGAAGCCAAACTTGCTAATGGCCTCATCAAAGGACATGCCTACTCTGTGACTGGGATTAAGAAAGTGGGTGCAGCTAACAATATTATATTTTTCAATTTGCACTATTTTTTATTGATTTCAGTAAATTCTAACTTTTAAAAGAGTCAATTTTGTTGGACAAAAAATATACTCTTGAGTGTTTACAGATTCTGTTGTTGTTTGCACGCAGATTTTACTTTAATTTTGTGCCTTAAAATACAATGAAACTTTAAATTTGAACCAGATTTAAATTTCCTTGTTTGGAGAACAGAATATTCTTCTGAATTAAAGAAGATCTACACGAGTTTCCAAGAAATCTTTCGTTTATGCTTTTGTAAATCTTTCGTAAATACACCACGATAAGACATATGAAGCAGACACTATTTATTTGTTTTCTGTCAAATGAAAAAGCTTTTTCCGAAACCGCATTTATTTGTGTAGATGAACTTAACTTAAACACACTGCTTAACGAATGTTTATTGATAAATTGTTGATTTTGGCATACAGATCCAGGATATGAAATAGGTTTATATAATAGATATTTAGGAAATGTATATTTACATTTTGAGGCTTGTGCCGTACATTTTGTGTCTAATGCTGATCATTTCATTTATGGCAGATAAAACTTCGTGGAAATGATACAGTCCTGGTCAGAATTCGAAATCCGTGGGGAAACGAGAGGGAATGGACAGGAGCCTGGAGTGATGGGTATGTTCAGAGATATTTATTTCTTTGAGTTTAACTGCGTAAATAAATTGTATATTAAAAGAGCGGGGGTGTAGAGAAGAGACTTTATTGGCACACTAAGGCCTTTCAATGTTATCCTATCAGCAGAGTGTGGCGTTTTAAAGGTGATTACCACGAAAAAATTTATATTCTAATTTAAGAATTCTGATGAATAAAATTATTAGTTTGCAAAAAAATTAGCATTAATTTGCTGTTTTTGATCATTTATTTTTCGTTACAAAAGGTCTGACGAATGGAAATTGTTGAGCGCATCCGAGAAGAATGATCTTGGAATTACATTTGATGATGACGGTGAATTCTGGTATGGTTGCTTGCAAAAATAATATTTGTAACTAGTGTTCTTAATAATGTTTGGCAGGGTGTAATGCAGAGATGAAAGACTGCTTGTAGTTTTTCTTAAAAAAATGTTCTTGAAAAGTCTCGCTTTGGGAAGCGTTTTTGGAATAACGTGTTTTGGGCAGATGAGAGGCAAAGACGAAGAGAAAAGGAATCGTTTTGAAACAAATTACATGGGTATGGACTGGGCTTTATACATGTTACTTCATGTTTGTAGATGCATTCAGCATGTTCCTTTTGCCATCAAAACAATCCTAAGTATATAAATTGTTTTAAATTTTTGCATTGTTTGTATATATACAAGGCGATGTCACACAGGTTGTGCGATTTTGAATAGAATTATGATTGTTTTGATTGCGAAAGGAACAGGCTGATTTTATAAAGTACATCTCAATATTTACTACACTACAGAGATGAGGAATATTTTTTGATTTTAGGATGTCGTATGTTGATTTTGTAAAGGAATTCACAAGACTGGAAATCTGTATGCTGAGTCCTGACAGTGCTGGTGAACTTGACAAAAAAAGATGGGAGGCAAATGTTTACCAAGGTACATGGCAGAAAGGAGTATCCGCTGGTGGATGCAGGAATTTCCCTGATTCGTTTCATCTTAATCCACAGTACAAGTAAGTTTAAGCTAAAATTTTCAACACCCAGCTAAGCATCGAGCATTACAAAATGGCTATTTTGCCAGAAGGTTTCAGTATATTTCTTGTTTGACATGCAATGAAAGACTATTAGTTAAGAAGCAAGGTTTGAGAAGTCTTCATTCAAATTTAAACGAGAGCTTTGGAGATAAATTTTTCAAAATAGTCAGGAATAAGTAGTTGTGCTTGTTACGCGTGAATGTGCTTGTTACCCGTGCGTTTTGTATTTGAAGTGCTAGTTACTTTTAGATTGATTGCCCTTTTTATCTGTTTGTTTACTTCAGTGCAAGGTGGTTATCATACAATTTTTTAACGCTTGTTTGTACATTCACCCCTCCCCTTTTTTATTTTGCTCACTCTGTCTTTCATTACATCGTATGGCGTATTCAGGGGGGGGGGGTGAGTTAGTTATGAATGCTTTCTATTTTTGTGATGAAATATTTTTAAATTTTATGGTAGATTTTGGCGGGGTATCAAATTTTAAGTTTTACAAACATGGAAACGATTTATTTGGGCAATCCGATATGTTATTTTGTTGTTGTTGTTGTTGTTGTTGTTGTATGTTGTTTTGCTATTGTTTATGTTTGGATTTTGTTAGCGTGCGTTGTATCACTGAGATAATTACCATGATTTCAGGGTGACACTGGAGGACCCTGATTCAGATGATGAAGAGGACAATTGTACACTTGTTATTGGTGTGATTCAGAAAAATCGCCGCAAAATCAAGAAGCTTGGTGCCCAAAATCTGACTATTGGTTTTTCCATTTACAAGGTTTCCATACGTTTTTGATTTTCATGAAAAGATTTTCAATTTTTTAAAACAACTGAATATCTCAACGTCTTTGAAATAAAAGCACACGAGTATGTAGTGTCTGCAGGCAATATATTTTTCACTCACAGAAAACATTGTTTCTTTTCACTAAAAACATTGAGACACAATGTATATACATATTTATATGTATTAAATTATGTTTTTAGCTCGGTGACGAATCAAAGGAATATGAAGAAGACGGTAGAATGGGAAAAGATTATTTTCTTTACACGAAATCAACAGCCAGATCTCACAACTTTATCAACTCAAGAGAGGTGACAGGCCGCTTCTCTCTGCCTCCTGGTACCTATTGCCTCATGCCAAGTACCTTCAAACCGACGGAGGAAGGAGACTTCTTGGTTAGAATGTTTACAGAGAAAGGTGCTCCTGCCGAGTACGTATTTTGAAATTGTTGTGAAGAAGATTTTTAAAACTATTCTTATGTTATGTTTAAGAAAAAATAATGTTATGAGTAGTGATAATTGCTGGTCATTAGATAGAGTAATTGTAAGAAGCTATTCGGGTGTCCAAAAAAAGGTAACAGCTTTGATCAAGGCTAGCGTTGCCAGTTTTACTCCAATTTATTCGAAACATTAAAAAAAATATTTTTCCGTAGTCAACTTAATATTGGATACCGAGTGTCGAGATGTTGGTTCTGAAAGTTCAAATGTACCTCCAACCCAAAACCAGAGGTCTAGATTTTGGTCTAAACTGCGTCTTTGGATCTCCTATACCGTCGCGTTTTACTAAATGAATTTAATGGTGCTAGGAAACAAACTCAGAAAGAACTCCGAAAACTTAAAATTAAATGCTTATTTATGGATGCAGCCACTACGAAGTGCTTTCTCTTTTTTCAGTATTTTTACCAAAAATCTGCCAAAATAAAACAGCAATTTTAGTTTTCAAAACATTTAGTCATGGACAATTGATTTTCAAGATTCTTTTTAGAACGATTGTTCAGAAGTAATTTAAAAAACAAATGGTGTTGTCTAGAACACCGCCGTGGTTCAGAAAATCCTACAAGACAACCCTTTAAGATCGTAGGCCAAAATTAAAACCTCTAGTTTTGGGTGGGAGGCAAATTTGAACTTAAAATATTACTATCTGAATTCTCAAACAACCAATATCAACAAACCAAATTTTTATTTTTATGTTGACTAGAGGATTACTTAAAAAATAGTTTTTGGTGGATTTGAGAGATATTCTCAACACTAGCCTTAATCAAACCTGTTACCATATTTTTGGGACACCCAGTATATAGTTTCAGCAGTTGGTTTTTAATAAGTTATTTGCAAGTCACCATTGTTGAAGGCGTCGGTCAGAAAAACTTCAGTGTGCTAAGAAACTTTTTATTAATTTGCCTCCGCTCTCGTTATACAAATGTATATATTTATATATACCAGGTGTCCCAAAAAATGGCCTCGGGTGTCCATTTTTTGAAAACTAAAATCACTGTTTCAGTTTAGTAGTTTTTTTGTAAAAGTGCTGAAAAAAGAGAATGCACTTCAAAGTGGCTGCACCCATAAATAAATTTTCAATTTACAGTTTTCGGGTTTCTTTCTGAGTTTGTTTCCAAGCACCATTAAATTCATTTTGTAAACCGCTATGGTTTAGGAGATCCAAAGACGCAGCTTAGACAAAAATATAGACCTCTGGTTTTGGGTTGGAGGCAAATTTTAACTTTCAGAATTAATATCTCGACTTTCGATGCACAAATAATAAAACAAACTAGGTATAAATTTTTATATTGACTACCGTGAAATATTTTAAAAATTGTTACAATAAATTTGAATTAAGCTCGCAGCGCCAGTCTTGATCAAAGCTGTTGCCATTTTTTTTGGGACACGCGGTATATATATATAAAAATACCCTGCATGGAAATCTTTAAAACAAGCGGTGCTTAATCAGGCATTTTTGCGGTAATTGTCGAAAGATAGTACATGTTAGAATCGATTTTTTTCAGCACTATGGATACCCAAACAAAAATCGAGTACAGGCCATCTCAGGTATTGTATTTTTAATTTATTAAATGTTACTTGACTAGCACATTATCCCCACATTTTTGCTTGGCGTTCGTATATATACATATGTGTAATTCGTATTTTGTACCCACGAATGTTGATGTACATTTGCAACAAAGATAATGTTTGCAAAAAAACTAAACATAATAAGACAACAAACAAATTCAGTTACTGAACAAAGAAAGAAATGCACGGTATTTATTATCTGACTCTCACAACTAAATGGAAATCAAACTTACATGAATTTGTTGACAAATCTGTGAGAATATTGTAAATATATATATATAAAATACTTTGTCGTTGTAACAAACTTCTTAATAGCACTTGATTTTATTCCTGGAGAGACCATGTTTAACAACGTGTGAGGTCGTAAATTAAAACATGATTTTCTAGTCGTTTTAGATTTTTTAATAAGTTTTATTGTGCCTAGAATTTGTTTGCTTTGTTATAGACCCTGCGAAATTTAATCTTAGAAACATCTTATTTTTTAATTTAAAAGCAACCTGGGTATGAAAGGTTAATTACAAACAATTAAAGAAGATAGACCTTTCCCGAATAAAATTGAAAATTGTTTGGTTGCCAAAGAGTCTCAAATTCAAATTCCTTATTGAAAATGTGATTTAATGCAAAATATTATTTGCACCGTCACTAACTCTTTTATGATTAATAACAATAGTTTAGGGGTTCGTAATTTTAAACTTATTATGTATTTTATATTTTTACTTTGACGTGATTTGATTTGAACATTTTATCATATTTATAATATTTTACATTTATAACGTTGTGTTACATTTTATCGTATAATTTGGATTTTGGATTGTGAACTTTAAGTTAGTGGCGTAATTATACATATACATATACATATATACACACATACAAAACTTCTACGGCCAAAGCTCTCTTAATTTTTCTTTTGTCAAGTTTGGTCTCGTTTCCGCTCAAGGTTTTTTCACCATAACGAGGACAGACTTAAGAAACGAAAAATTAATAGAGCTTTGACCTTGAAAAAAGTTCTAGTAAACGTATTGTTAAGCGGTCATTTTCATTTAATCAAATTTTCATTAAAGAATTTGAATTAACAATCTTTTTTAAACAACTTTTTTTTGTTGGCCTTGAGGAAAGATCTATTTAAATTAAGTATATATTTTAATTTAAATATCACGCATATTATTAAACGAATATTTTATGAATAATACGTAAATACAAAATTATATGTTAAAATCGCTTATTGCAATATATTACACCAATAGTGAGAATGATGAAGCCCTGCTCTGTTGTTATTTTGTTATGCAAATTTTGTTCATTGGGTTTCTTGACACTTGGACACCATTTTTATGAACCTGTGCAATACTTTTGCTCACTAAGTGTATAAGCTTCTTAAATATATATGTTAAAGGGCTGACAAGTAATTTCCCAAAGAAATTTGTCCAAATAAAAATGTTATGCTTTATCAGAAAGTTTGTGTATTTTTTTGCTAACAATCAGTGATATCTTACAGGATTTTAATAGGTCAAAATCTGACATCGAAGTGCCAGGCGAGGTAAAATAAAATACTAAAATTAATCTTTAAAGTTTATGTAGCTAAATTAAATTATCTTAAATTATCAATTGAAAATATTTAAAAGAACTTAATGATATTGTGTGTAAATACTGTTCACTCGTTACATTCTTTACATTCTGCACATTTTTGTGAAAACATTGTAAAAACGTAACACTTTGTAAAAACGCATCAAAGAAAGCTAAAGTAAAAGTAGTTTATAAAATAAAAATAGGTTATAAAATAAAAATAGTTTATAAAATAAACGTTAAATAGTTTATAAAATAAACGTTAATTAGAAATCTGTATTATACCAAAGAGTTTTGTAGGAGGTTAAATAAAAGTCTGTATTATACCAAAGAGCTTTGAGGAGCAGTGGATCAGCTGGTTACACTGAAAGTGCTCAATTACTCTTAAAACTAAGTATATTCTCATTTCTTTCTCCTACGCCTCATTTTCGATTCCTTTTTAGAGTGCTACACAACAGCAAAAAGCTTTGGGTTCATCTGCGGTGAATATTTCTTGCGTGTGTCTTGAGTGCGTGTGTCTTGAATGCTTTTTAATTTACAACGCGAGACACATTCCATTGTAATAATGCTTGCGTGTGCGTGTACATGTGCGTGTGCGTATAAATATTTATTTTAACATTTTGTCTTTATTCTTTATTAAGCCTTCCCAAGAAGAGAACGCAGAAATTGATTCCAAATTCCTCGAATTTTTCAAAAAAGTTGCGGGCACGGTAAGGAATTAGCTATTATATTTTTTTTTAATTTCAGTTCATTTTAATTTTAAATTCTCTACAAGCTAATCGACAATAAACGAGGGAGCGAATGGATTGGGTAGAATGCAGGGAATTCTTTAGGAGGAGCTCTCTAAAGATTGACTAACGAGAAGAAAGCACCCCTGTTATAACTAATGTCTATAGTTAAATTTATTTTGTAATATCAACAAAAATGAATTATTTCATCAGTGTAAACACAGCCTGCGTGCAGACTCGACTGGTTTCTATCAAAGAATTTAGTTGAATGAAACTTTCAGGTTCCTTCTCAAGTAGAGGAGCAAGGAATTTCTTAGCATAGTTGGCAGGACATTCATATAGCTTGACTCCGAAGTACCTAATAACAACTGTTCTTATGCGTCAAAAAACAAATCACCGCGATTAGATTGCCTTGTAGAATATTGATGAACGGATGAGTTTAGAGTAAAGAAGTCATGAAAGCAAGAAGGTGTAGTTTTTTAACAGATTCATAGACAAAGCATAAAATTAAAAAACTGAAAGTTAAAAAATTTCAGAAACTCTAAGCATTTTTAGTTTTTTGAAAATAGAAAGTGTGTGAGCTAGATAGGGTTGACGGGATATAGCTCTAACAGTCTTTATTTAATTATGGGATCAATGTAGGAAACAAATGTTTGCCCCTAGATTAGATGGTGTTTCCATATTGTAAAAAAGACAAATATTGCATTATAATGACGTAAGAAAACATTAAATGCCAGGATATTCCTAATTTTGAAGAACATACCATAAGTTTTTGCCAATTTTTGGAAAATTCAGTCGGGTGATATATCCAGCTAAAACTTTCATCAAGAAGAGGCCTAAGCATTTAACATATTTAACTCTCGATATATGCTTATTACCTATCTTTATTTAAATATCAAGAGGCATTTTAGAAAAAGAAGAATGAGATATAATGTATACAATTAGTTTTACTAATATTCAGCGATGACTTATTAGCATCAAGCCAGTTTTAAACTGATTTTGGCTCAGTGTTAACGTTTTTAACCAGTCTTTCTAGATTGCTGGATTCATAGCAGAGATTTGTATCATCAGGAAAGAGATAAAATTCAAACTTTTTTGAAACATTAGGAAGATCATTGATAAAAATAAGAAAGGGTAGAGATCCAAGAACAGACCCCTGGGGTGCACCACAAGTGATTTTAAGAAGTTCAGAGTTTCCTCATCAATTGAAACATTGGCTTCTGTCAGATATGTAAGACTTGAACCATTCAAAGGCAATGCCTATTTGCCTGTTGTTTTTCGGCTGTTGTGTTATTTGGCTGTTGTTTTTTTGGCTTTTGTGTTATTTGGCTGTTGTTTTTTTGGCTGTTGTGTTGTTTGGAATTGACATGTTGTATAAATTTTGCAGGATGAAGAGATTGATGCTTTTGAATTGCAAAAAGTTCTCTCTACCGTTTTCAAAAAAGGTATTTCTCGTTATTTAGTTTATTAAAGAAAGGAGACAAAGTTAGAGAAACACTCTCTGCAATATGTTTAAACCAGAAGTGTTGCATTTTTATATACCGGGTGACCCAAAAAACGTTAAGGATCGAAAAGGGTAAAAAGCAGAATGACATTTGCCGTGCTAAGATCTCGGTGATTCCACCGCTAAGTTGATTTCTTTAGGCCGTTTAGCCAAATCTCTGTTTATCTAGGCTCACGAATATCTAGGCTCATAGGCCACCAATAATGCTAAATAAGGTATTTATCAGTAAGTTAACTATCAGTGAATTACTACGAAAACATCTGAGAGCCATTGATGTTATAACCTTTCAAATCCTTAGCGTTTTTTTTTTGTGTCACCTGGTATACGTTGATAGATTTCTTCTGTTGTACTGTAGTATTTTATGTGCACATATTATATGAAAGCATTTATCTGTGTACATATTATATGAAAGCATTTATCTGTGTACTATGTTTGCTCAAATCTTTAAATTAATTTCTATGTAATTTTATTCTTGTAGAGTTTCAGTCCTCACGTGATTTCAGTTTGGAGGCTTGCAGGTAACTTTTTGACACACTTTTCCTGACTCAGTACCCCTTGGTACCTAGTTTATTTTTGTGAGTTTTGCTTCTCACAGAATGCTACGTCAACATTCAATCGAATATTTGGAGATTCTGGCAAAAAACACAATGTCACATTCTAACACAATTTGAATAATAAAATTGAATTTGAACTTGCGGAATAAATTTGCATAATTTCACCAAAAAAGTGGAGCAGTCGCTCTGTGGCTATTAAATTGAATTGAAGTATAAAATTGTGAAATATATTCATCAATTACAAACCTCATTGTCAATTCCGAAATCCTAATCTTTCGTTTTACAAAATATTCCTTTGCTTTTGTTAAACATTTTTTATACCCTGTGCGACCCAGGGAAAGCACAGTTTTGTTTTGATGTCTTTCCTAATGGTTTTAATATTTATATCTTTTTATTTTTATACAGGAGCATGGTTGCCATGATGGACGTATCTTTTCATCTCTTAATCAGGCCTGGATGTTTGAGGAGAGCTATGGTTCTCACCCCCCCCCCCAAGACTGACCTCAAATGCTGGAGGAGAGTTGTTGATTACTCTCCAAGAAAATCAAATTTCTCGCTACAAAGTTTGCTTTCATATTGTTTTGAGTTAATCTATGTGAGAATAGCTCCTCTGCACAATAACGAGGGGAGCAATTCAGTGCTGACCTGTGAAAAATCTTTATTTTTATCTTCATATGCCATACTTAGAATTTTTTGTTTGTGAAAATGTTTGATTAATAACCGATTAACTCTCAAAAAATTTTTCCAGATCTTTTAAAAACAAGTCAGGATCATTGCTTCAGATTTAGGAAGTTTTGTAATTTATTTGATTGAAATTTGGTTTAACTATAAGTTGTATTTACTATAAGTTTGCTTCCTTAATTATTAAAATAGAGAGATCGTTCAGGAAATTTGGGAATGTCTGAGTTCAGAAACCTTTGGCATACACTCATGAAATGGAAGGTCAGCATTATTATATGATATTTATATATATATATGTTCAAAATAATCTGCATAACGAATGAACAAGAGTCAAAAGCTTCACCACCTTAGTTTTTGACGAGAAAATATCAGCCATTTCACTGTCTTTCAATTAAAATTGGAATTGAACTGTTATTTAAATGTTTTGTTTGAAGAATTCACTGAAACTTTGAAGCAATGCCTTCAAAAATACAGAGAGACGTTTTTGGAGTAGGAATAAAAAATAGCGATAAAATATAAGGTTTCTCAAAGCAAGAATATGTAATTTGACATTTTTCGAAGCAAGGAAGTCGAAACTTTGTTCTTATGATGAAAGATTTGCTGAGAGAAAGCTTTCCATAAAGATGTCAAGGATTGAAGTATCGACAACGATTTCAGTATTTTTAAGATTTTACTTTGACATATCGTAACCCTTGTATTTTCCGAATAAAATAAAATTGAATTGGGTTGAACTCAAAATTTGTATAAAGTAAGTTAAATTTTTCTTGATTTCAATATCGATTAATATTGATAACCAAACTATAGCTGTTTGCATATACAAGTATGGTGCAGTTCATTATTTTGTATTTTGTTTAAAACATAAATGCCACGAATGTGTAATTATCAAGTTTAAAATTTTGACTATAAGTATGTGCTTACATTTCTTGCTATTAATTTATTCACCCCAGGAAGGGTCATATGGTCCAGTAATGAATAAATTAAAGAGTCTTTAATTTATTCTCAGAGTTCTCAGGGGTTTAATTCAGATAAATTGTTTGATTTACTTTTTACGTTTTAATCTTTTTAATTAGTTTGGATGGTTTGTGCTATTTCCTGAAAAATGGCAACTTGGGCCTAATTCAGACGTTCCTTGTGGTGCTAGAAACGATAGCTCAGCCAAAAGCTAGATTTCAGCGCGAGCCAAATTCCTTTGCTGACACGGCACGACCATGGCACGGCGTCAGCATTAGGTCTTAGTTATGAATTACTTTTTTATGGTAAACGAGTCTTGTATATATATTTGATTTTCATACTTTTAGGTTTCCTTCAAAGACTACGATAAGGATGGAAGTGGTGATATGGACTCTCCTGAGCTTCGTGGTGCTTTGGCAAAGCTTGGTTAGTTTTTGCGTACATTGATATCTCATAAAGTTTCTGAAAAGCAACAAGAGCATATGTCACATTTCTATTTGGTTTTCTTGGTTTATTTCTTTTAAATATTTCTTTTAAATATTTATTCTATCTGCTGAGGTATACAATTAGGGTAACATAATTAAATTTCTACCGAAGTTTTTGTTAATATGTTTAAGTCTTTAACGAATGGTAAAAAGTTGGCATATTTGAGATGAAGGGACGACATTAGAAGAACTTCAATAGATACATTTCTTCAAGTATTTTAAGGGTATCTAATTTGGTAGTATATTTTGCATCAGCTATAGTTAAATGCACAGTTATGCTGCTATTAGTTAGGCGTTATTTTGGGTTAACCATTTTTATAGGTTTCAAGCTTAGCACACCTGCTCTCAGTTCTTTGGTTCTACGTTATGCAAACAGAATGGGACACATCAGTTTTGATGATTTCTTGCAAATCTGTTGTCGTCTTCGTTCATGTTTTGGTAAGCATTACACTTGCATTATTTCCAAAATAAGCTTTTTTGGGCTCATTTTGCAGTCTTTCGTTTTTAATTTGAGTCACTTATGTCACCATTTGTACCCTTCGCTAGGCATTGGGCGCAAATATCCGCATTGTGGTCTCAAATCAAAAGCCTTGGGCCGCAAACTAGCACAATGCTCGAAAAACAACGTTATTGTTATATATGTATATTTTTCTTATTTAATTTTGATTTTATCATTGTAACACACTGGGAAAGTATTTGCATGTTTCCTTGGTAAGTCATAGCTTTTTAAATGCTCATAGACTGCGAATGTACTTAGCATCTCGAAACTGTTGTGGGAAACGATCATGAGTCGATTGAAATCGAAATCGAGATTCTGATTCTAAGAGAGTGAACTACAGTGAAAACCTTGAGCTTTTGGAAATATAAAGTTTTTACTTCATTCCCAGTTCGAGTTCACTGAATCTACCTGTCTTACATTATGTGTTTATACTTTTGTCACGAAGAAATAAAACCACATGAGAGAACAAACGAAGGGAAACGTTTCTTTGTTTGAAATAGCAAATATTTGAAACAGCCATTCCAGACAGTGATTGTATACTTAACCACTTATCTCTAATAAAAAATTAACATAGCAATGTGTCGATTTTTAATTTATTTATTGTCGACTAAAAGGTTGATGATTTGAGATATTAAAAATGATTTGTTAAAAATATTATCTTAAATATAAATGTGTTGATTAAGAGGTGATATCTTTTTTCAGAATCGTATTTGTCTTACCAAGGAAAATCCTTCACATTGGACGACGTAAGTTAATGGAATTTTTTGGGCTAAAAGACAATTTTTATTTTTGTTGTTTATGAAATAAAATTGTTGTGGTTGTTTTTTGAATTGTTGAAATGAGTGAAGGGACGTTTAGGATTCCGACGATGCCATTTGCAATTTAAAAGAAGAAATATTCTTATCTGTGAGTAACCTTTTCTAAAAAATGGTCTGCCGGTTCTTACGTTCTTATGTTCTCGTTTGTAAGGTTTTGCTGTATTGAAAAAAATCAGTGCGGAAATTTGAAGCCTTATTTTTTTTAAGACTAAAATCTAATAAATGTTTGCCCGCTACTTTGGCATATATTTTTACTTAATTGGAAGAACCAAAACTCTGTGCCAAAATAGAAAGACTTCCCTATTACCTGCTACAAAATTTACTTTTACGCTGCAGGATATAATCAATAATGTGAAATCTTATTTCATTTTTATTCACTCTTTCAGTACATCATGTCTGCCATTTACACATAATTGGAAACGGAGACACTTACCAAGGACATTTGCTGGATATAACTATTTTCATGTTTGTTTTTTAATTATTTAGACTGGGTTTTGGATTTTCATTTAACATTGACTCGAAAACTCTTTATATTAATAAATTGTCTCATTGATAATATAATGCAAAACACATTGAAATATCATGCATTCTCGAAATATCTAACACATTTTGAATCTTAACAAGAGTTGGGTCTGTTTTTTATTTATTAAATGTCGGACGGAAAAATTGACAGAAAAAGTTCCTGGAAAAACGTTACTTCACCCAGTTTTAGAACTGTTAATAGGTAACAGAGTAAGAAAATGTTTTTCATGGAGGAAAAACCGTACTATTTAAAACTTAATAACAAAATTGTCGGTCAAACAGATTTAAAATAATAAGCCTCGTTCTTCAGTGCCCACTTATTTTATATTTCTTAAAAAGCGCCCGTATGCCAGATCAAAATTAAAAGGAACTTTTACATCAATATTTCAAATGAAAGGAAACTGTTGCATCCTATTGCTTTTGTTTGTTATTGCTAAATATGTTTTTCTTCGTATATAAAGCAGATTTTAAACACTGCTTTATTTATCTCGCACAGAACAAGGAATTACCATGTCATATTTTTTACGAAGTTCGAGTGTAATATGTTGTCTTTGAAAACCTTCGTTGAGTAAGTAATTTTTTGGAGTTTGATATTTAATTAAGTCTTTCACAGGACATTTTTTGGTAAATATTTTGCCTAAGTCGTCAATGCGTGTTTGGGGAATCAAAGAAGGGAATTAATTAAAGAAGGGAATTAATTAAAGAAGGGAATTAATTAAAGAAGGGAATTAAAGATTAATGAAAAATAAAATGATGACTTTGATAGAAAAATATATACCCCTGTGAAAGTTTGGTGGTAGTTTTGGTTTTGGATAATTAGTGTGCTGACAACTGGTAAATGATTTTTTTACTCTACATTAAGGACGACAATATAATCAATGTTTCTGTCACTAACCAAATTCAATTTAAACGACTCTGTTTTTTTTGTTCGAATTTTCTTAGCGAAATACTAATAGGGTTTTTAATGAGACGCATTTTGAGAAATTCCATTATGATAGCAGAATTGGATTGTGTCAGCAAAAATGTCAATCTAGTGATAGTCACTTAGCTTCTGTTTGTGCATATAAATGCACCTTTTAAAGCTAGACACTATCAGCAGATTATTGGCTACTGTTTTTTTCATTCGGTGTCGACAATCCATCTGTGCTACCACAGAAACCTGTTGTGGCAGCATCCATTCTTGTACTTGAATCGTTGATATCATCCAATTTGCGTGCCTGACTAAGTGCATTAGGATTTTAAAACGAAATTCACTTTGATGTCTGGCCATTCCATTCCATATGTTATTTCGTACCTGTGGGGGGTATTCATTAATGCTTAATGCTGCAAACATTTCTTAAACATCTTTTAAATGGCTCCAATAACAACTCTTCGTACACTTGCTTTAC
Organism: Phacellophora camtschatica; assembly: GCA_036873815.1. Taxonomy (NCBI): domain Eukaryota; kingdom Metazoa; phylum Cnidaria; class Scyphozoa; order Semaeostomeae; family Ulmaridae; genus Phacellophora; species Phacellophora camtschatica. Next base: position 462 of record JAYJMH010039298.1, on the reverse strand, counting down.
CAGGGCAAACGATTACACCTGAATATCAGTGAAACCACGATAAAACCCGTTCTTTTCATAGAAGATGTATCGGGTGTCCGAAAAAAGGCTGCACATTTCCAAAGCTTCCATGAAGGAGCTTTAAGTTTTAATTACTTTGTTTCTACTTGAATGGTATAGAAGAGGTTTCAATTTTAAGCTTGATACCTTGTTTTAGCAAACCTGACTCAATATTCGCTGAGTTAATCAAAATAAAAGTGCTAATTTTGCGTTTCTGCAAAGCCAAAGCCAAACCATGTGACAAGATGACGTCACAGCAGCACAGAATTTCTTTGTGTATTTTGTAAACTTCCGACTGAATTTATCCAAGGTTAACGTTACTACCGGGTGTCCCAAAAAACCCTTCCACGGGTTTTGCAAATATTATGCAAAAACGTGAATATGAAACTTTTCGTAAACACATCTATTAAATAGCCTGATAAC
>JAYJMH010039287.1:0-15426 GCA_036873815.1 Phacellophora camtschatica | reverse complement strand
AAACAAACACATTGCAACATCCCTAGATAATATTTAGGAAAAGTCAAAAAGTTTCATAAGCATCTGAAAGACTCTTCATTAGTTGTCTTAAAAAATGTAGGAGGGGGGGCTAATTTAGCCCCCTCCCCGGTCCAGATAGGGTTAAAGCCTAATTCAACGATCCCCAAAAAGGTAAGACATTTTCAAGTGCATAGTTTGTGCTCTAATATTATTATAAAGTTTTTCTGGTAACTACCAAGGGTATTTCCTTTACAAATACCTGTAAAAGAGGTTACGCTACAACAAACCCATTGCATTATTTTTTTTGTAGTATCCATAAACTTCAACTTCGCAAAGAGTTAGCCATTCATTGAGATTTGATTCAACGAAAACAAATTTCCCTTCTAATGCTTTGTTGCATTTGAATCCCATTGTAATTGATGTTGTAATACTTGCATGTTCCTTGCACATTTCATTGATGCCATTACCAAGTTGGTTTCCAACTCTGATGTTGAAATCTCCGAGTTTTTCTTGGCAACAATCACCTCTGTTTGTTATTGTGATATTGAACACAATTGCTGATTTATCCAACTCTACTCTCCACCAGTTGGGTGGTATACTTTTCGTGTGTGTGCACGACAAACCATCAAAGTATGAGTTGTTTTTGTTTCCATCGACGGCTCTAGAACTGTTGCCATCATAAGCAATAGATGATTGTACAGTTAAACGTCGCAAAGCCAAATTTGCCATTACTGCCACTTGTTCTAAAAAGGAAAATTATTTTTCTCCTGGGCGTACGAAGGTCTAACATAAAGTAGGTCTAATTAATTTGGTTCTGGCAATGGCGGCGCTAACAACGAATTACAGCGAAGATTAACAATGACGGACTCTGGGGCTGAACCCTAAACTAAAAAAAACTTCTTTTTCAGGTGCGGATCTATATCACACCCTTCCAATTATCAGAAACATTCAGCTCATTCTGTAGATTTGATATTTTTCATATCAAAAGTTTGACGTAGCAACAAGTTCGTCTCCGCCAGGGCCTATTTAATAGAAGGGCAGAAGGGGCACATTTGCCTTAAAATATCAACCAAAAAATATCATCTCATGAAAGGGCTTCCACAAAGGCTACAGACAGTGCCCTTCGTTCCCCCGTGCCCTAGTCTTCTAGATCTCTGTTTCCGCTTTCTGAAATGGGGTCCTGCAAGTTGAATTTTGATAGTTGAATAGTTGATAGTTGAATTTTAAAAAGTCCGTAGGACAATTTAACCATTATGTCTTTTGTAGAAAGGAGCAATCTTCCTTCATAAAAAAGGCACATTCAGTCATCTATTTTACAGCAAAAGGCACTTTTCAGACAAAAAGGGCACTTGTGGCTGTTTTGAAAAAAATTGGGGGGACATGTTTGTTCATTGTATGGTACCTTGGCTCCCAGAAACTCCAAAATATTTTAAATAGATAACCAAAATGAAAATGTAAATTAAATATTTTTAAACAAAAATTAAGATAAATGAAATTCATTCAATTTCTTCTCATTTTTTTAGGTTTTATGTGTTCAAATATTATTTTCTCTTTCCTCTTTCCATTGTTTTACTATTTTTGGGCCTTCAAATTGAAAACTAGGGTAAATGTGTGGGATTAAGTGCAGTTTAACCAGGGTAAGAGTTAGCATTACTCTGGCCCCCTAAATTGCACTTGAACCCTTGTATATCTTACCACAAACATATCCAGGGCACTCGCATGTGTCTATGCACCTCATTCCTTTCTTACAAGGATTTCGCTCTCTACAGTTTTGGCCAATCTGAAACAATGAAAAAGATTTTGTGTTAGCAATCTACGGTGTTCACCAAAATATAGGCGCTTCTCAACTATAACGCATACGGCTAAACCCATGTCAAATAGAACATTTTTAAATTGACATTGAGCTTTTATGTACTACAAAACCTACGAGATAGGAACTTACCACTGTTTCGTTGTAGAAAGTAGAGTAATATGTCCAACCAGATTTAAATGACGTCATGGCATTATCTTTGGGATCTTCAGCAGATTTGTTATTCAGTTGACAAATACCTCCATCTTCAAAATAGTTAATTGATTTGCAGACTTGGTTTGTCAGACATTGTGACATGCAGCTGTTTATATCAGTGAATTCAATTGTCTTGAATACTGCATCGAGTGCATTGTCCTTTCTCATTGCACTGAAATCCGCATACATTTTGCATGGAAGACGCAGCATGTGACAATTTGAAACAGCTGCAATATGAAATAGTACACTGCAAAAATAATAATTTTTCAATGTATTCTTCATTCGAGGTAAAAACTTTTATCAGTTGCCTTCCAAATACCCTGGGTACCAGACGGTTCTTTTACTGAAAAGTCTGGTACCCAGGGTACCTTCCTAGGTTCTTCGAAACAAACTGCAAAAGCTGCGTTTTAAACATTTTCCCACTTTCCCGTTCCTCTTTAAAACTCGGCATAGGGTTTAGTTTTAGATTCAATTTCTAGTTTTAATTTCTAGTTTTACTGTAAACCTTTCCACCCAACTGCATCTACCGTTAGGCTGCTTTTGACCCCTCCCCCCTTGCCTGAAGAAGAAATGGTGGGGTTTCAGGGGTCGGCCGCCCCTAGACCTTGCTAAATTGTCTGTAAGAACATCATTTTAATGCTTTTGTCGGAAAATTTGGGTATCTGTCGGAAATCTTAGCCATTTTTGTTCGCCTCCCCTCCCCCAAGCCTAAAACTGAATTTATAATTCTGCCCATTGCTACAGCCATCTGTCATGAATGTCTACCTCTGCCCGTTGCTACAGCAATCTGTCATGAATTTCTACTTTTGCCCGTTGCTAAGCCATTTGTCATGCCCATGCAAAGCATTCTATCTGACATTTTGCTATCGGCGGTGAAGGGAACTGCCGAGAAAAGTTGAACTCGGTCAATTTTCTCCCAGCCAGTCCAGTTACCGCAAACTTACTGCATTTCAAACTTCGTGTTTTTACTTTTGTATCCTAAAAGAGATACGACTACATGGAAACTAGGCTTTAATTGAAATTCAAACAATGTTAAATGAATTTTGATATTGTTTGAAATTATTAATCTAGAATGGATTTAAAACCTGTGAGTGCATTCAGTCAAACCAAAATAAATATTTTCAGGTTATTTGGTCTAAATCTCGACATTCGGCAGGGCTCAAAATCCAGGAGAAACAAGCTCTGTCATTACCATTCCATGGCCTTCTCTGTTCATGTAGCCTAAGACCTCATGTTCAAGATATAAAAGATATAGAACTCTACTATTTTGATTTGTAGAGTTCTGTGCGCAGGGTTTATGTTATTATGCTGTTATAAACGGAGCAAATAGTGTAAAAAAATTTGAACGCATCATGAATAGTTTGCTAACAAAACATACACGACATGAATAATTTGTTTACAAAATTTGTTTTTGTCAATGGATGATTAAAATGAAAATTAAATTTAAAAGTAAACTTACAAAATTACGGCCGAACATGTCGCCATCTCAATTCCGCTTCCAAATCAGTTTGTGAGCCAAAAAAGTACTTGTGAGCAGAAACTGCGGAAGCATCGAAATGTGGTTTTTTCAATTTTTCTTTTGCGTAGTCCTATTGAAAACCTGATTCATGGTCATTTCTCATTCTGAATCATTTCTGATTCATGGTATTTGTTTTCAGTTGGAAATAAAAGTACCTATATTATAGTAATAGTGTAGCTAATTTATGCTAACCAAGATATACATAAATGCAGCGTAAGATATACAAAAAAGCTCAAATAAGTGGAAAGGATATAATAATATAACTGGTGTTTGAATTTTCAATTTTCCTTTTTGCGCAGTCCTATTGAATATCTGATTCATGGTCATTTCTGATTCATGGTCTTTCTTTGCAGTTGGAAATAGTATAGTAGCTAGAAATAATAGTGTAGCTAATTCATACCAACTAAGATATACATACATAAAATATAAAGAAAATAGCCTAAATAAGTGGAAAGGATATAGTAATATAATTGATGTTGGAATTAAATGTAGCCAAGGTTTTGAATATAAGTTTTGCCCAAGTCACAAGTGCAGTTAAATGATCGTATGTTTTTTATTCGATTTTTGAAAATACTTGATGTTGGGGAGCTTTCTATGGTTTTATGTCATCTGGGATCGAGTACCAGATTTGACGACATCTGTATGTTACAGTGTTCAATCCATAAATTTTGTATTTTTGTTCCATAGTTGGGAAGCTGGTATACCAGCTTCTAGCCTGTTCACCAGGGAACGGTGCGATTGCGTATCGGTTTTAGTTTGTGGTCAAACGGGTACGCAATCGTTCCGTTCCATCATTTCCCACCAAAACGAACAAATTGATCCTAATTGGCAAATCCCTAACAATGTATTTTATACATTTTGTTTTGATGACAATTTCTTTCTGAGGATGAATTCTTGTTCTTGCGACTTAACCAATATCAAAATAGATTTTGCCTCTGCTGGTAAAAATAAAAACCCCAAAACATGCTTGAAGGAGCAAGGGAAATAAATTTTCTTTGAACCAGATTCAACAACATATTTTTACTGTGCTCAAATATACGTTTGTTGAGCGAAATCAGTTTTCTTGATTTCCTCAGCCACGTTGACGCATGCGTTCATTGCAAATTTAGCATCGTTCTGTTTTTTGGACCAGTTCTGGCTGTTCACACCGGAACGAAACGGAACGTAATCGTTCCGTTCCACTTTTTGGATCAAATTTTTTATCGTTCTGCTTTTTGGAACGAAACGGGGCTACTCGGGCTAAGCATCTACTTTTTTCGCTGCTTCTTTGTAGAATTTTGTGATGTGTTTGTCAAATTTCAATTTATTGTCTATCGTCACTCCTAGTAGTTTGGCGTTGGGTTCTTCATTAATTGAATTTTAAATTTTAAATTGTCATTTACCTTTATGGAAGCAGTAGGTTGTGTCTGTTAGATTGCGTTGAAATGTCATGAATTTATATTTATCTCCGTTTAGAATAATGAAATTTTTATCAAACCATTTCTTAAGGATGGAAATTCATTTTCCATCTCTATACATAGTTGTTGAATATTTATAGTAGTTGACCAAATTGTGTTGCCATCAACATAATTACATAATTTATATTTCTTTAGAAAAAGAAAGATGTCATAAATAGTATCTTATTAAAGCATGTGGAGTGCAATAGCCCTCCCTGAAACCATACATCATATTGAATAGTTTTTTCTTGAATGTATTTGTAGATTTGATTGAACATAATTTTTTCAAAAATTTCAATAATTGGATTTGATCGTTGAGTCTCCTTTTTTGAAAACAGGTGATATATTAGCAAGTTTCAAAAGGTGGGGGAATGACCTGTCTGTAATAGATTTGTTGAAGAGCTGAGTGAGAGGTGAACCGATGCTATCAATTGCTATTTTAAGAATTTTAGGGGAATATTATCAGACCCTGTGGCTTTATGGTCTTGATTATATGTCTTATTGATTATATGTCTTATTTATATGTTTTATTATATGTTTTATTTTATTTTATTATATATTATATGTTTTATTGATTATATGTCTTATTTCTAAATTATCTAGAGGTTGAAATTGAAATTTAGTTGTTATGTTAAAATATTCTTTAATTTTTGCGATGCTAGGATGGTGTTCATAGGTAGATGAGGTGTTTTGTTCTTCAGATGTTGGCTGATGGATGTTAAGGGCGTCAAGAATATTTACAAAATAATTGTTAGCATGTTGGTTTCTTTACAAGGTTATACTTCAGATCATAGCTCTCCAGAAGTACCTCAAGTTGTGGGGAATTAGGTTCCATATTAAAATCACCAAGCACTATCAGTCTATTATAGATTTATTATAAATTATCAATTATTTTAAAGACATGTAAACATTTGAGATTCTCAAAAAGCTAATTTCCCTAAATTATTTAAAATTGTATTCTGTTACTGTTGTATTTTAGATTTTATTATTTATTTTTACTTATAAATTTTAGTTCACGGCCCAGACCAGTTTAGCATCGCTTATTCTGAGTCGCATAGATTGCAAAATTTTCCCGTATATCTTTATTTAATATGCATGCTATGAATAAAATTGATTGATTGATATGAAGGGTCATTTTGATATTCAGTACTTAAGGGTCTTAATGGTTTCAGAGTCCAAGGGTTTGATTTATATAACATGCCCCCACAACTACCTGATGACATTAACAGCTAGCCCCAATGGATATCTGATTCATGGTCATTTTTAAAATCCATTCAAGATTGCTACAGATATTTAGTGTGGATGGTTTTAGATTGTTTGTTAAAATGTGGATGAAAGACGGGCACAAGCATAAGAAATATTATTATTATTATTAGTAGTAGTAGAAGCAGTAGTAGTAGGCGGCACGTCCCTTGTATCTAAAATATACGCTGTACCCCTCAGGGCTTCCCAGGTTTTATAGGGAGTAGTTCTATTACTTATCGAGCCTTTGGACCCTTCTTGGCACGACCCTGTCGTAGCTGCGGCTCAACATTTCGGTTGTCCGACCACTACTCTTGCCTCCAAAGTCAAAGGATCTAACCAAAGGGCAAAAACACTTTACACGTAAAGAGGGAACAATTTTGTATTTACGGACAAGTTTGCTCCTGTTTCAGGGCACAACTGGAAGGGAGGCAGTCCGGAATAGCTAAATGAGGTTTGGGGGCCAACCCAGATAATTTTACATGACCACACCCTTTAGATTTTCAGAAAACATGGGAAACACCCATTTATGTCAACAACGACAAATAACAACAACAGATTTGAATCATCAACTCAGATCAAGATATTTTATTTTAATTAGGGCTCTAGGTTTTTATTTATTAAACTATTTATTTGTTCTTATTAGATTTGAACGTAACTGGCTTTTTATTTTATGAGTAGGTTCTCGCAGCATTTATACAGTATAAGTTTTCTATCATGTAAATTAGTTTTCTATCATGTAAATTAGTTTTCTATCATATAAATATCCAATAACAACCGGGTCTCGTTTGAATCAAATTCATAACTTTTACACGATAGGTTTGGGTGATATTGAACCAAACCAAGGTATATTAAAAAAAATTCTCAGTGGTTTGCAAAAATAGAAAATGGTAGGTAGGTAAGGTTTGGCAAAATAGAAAAAATGTCACAACAATTTGAAACAGACGTGCCAAAGGTGCATACGTGCGTTGGCAGTGCATTTGGAAGTCTAGGGGCATGGCCTCCAGAAAAATTAAAAGGATTACAATTGCCAGAATGGCCGTTCTTGCCTATATACTGTATCTATTTAATATATTTGAAACTTTCTTGGATATGCATGTATTGATGCTTTATTGAAATTAATGCGAGAATATCCGAGAAGAATTTGGGCAAATATTTACCAAAAATATATCAAAGGGGTTACAGCAATTAGGTTTGAATGGTTCAGTTCAGAACCTGTTTTTGTAACTTTTATATCTTTGAGATGTGTACACTTGCTTAGAATTGGAGAAATGTCCCCTCCTCATTACCCTGATTTGAAACCTATCTTAAAGATTAACCCAGGCAAGTATATTATTTGATTATTTGTGTTTGGTTGTGGGCTGAGGCGGCCGTTCGAAAAAATTTATAAAAGTAAATGGTATTACAGTTCCCGCGTTATCTTCTGCCCAGTTTTATTGTTTTTAAAAATATCCTTTAAATTTTTTCGTAAACTGATAGCCAATAGAATAAAAATAAACTTATTGCTTCCAAAACACATTTGTTATGATTCTGTGTACATTTCTGCTGCCCAATCTCCAAATGCAGCATGGGAAAAAGAACCTTATTTTTATGCTCAGTCAGAGTCTGAGTGATCTTCGACTTTCACCTTTCATCTCATTGTTCTTCCAAAAAAGATGGACGCCCACAACAAACTGTCCATCAACATTTTGGTCGCTTTCCTGCTTGCAACGGTGGCATACTCCTTCCAATGTGGACAAGATCCTGGGAAATTGCAAGTGCATCTTGTACCTCACACTCATGATGATGTTGGCTGGTTGAAAACAGTTGACGAATACTTTTATGGTGAGGGGAAATATCAGCATTTATTAAATAAAAGAATTTAGGCCTTTTTATAATTTACATTTTTGTTTGTTATGATTCCATTTTTGTTTGTGTTCAACTGCGCTGTGTCATTTGCATGAGTCTTCGTGCCATAACATTAGTTTAAACTTTAGTTCAGGGAGGAAATAACTAATGGGGGATGATTTAATTCAAGAGAAGGAACAAAACAAGGAAGTTCTCCCAAAAAAGATGTTAGTTGGCACGTGACTGGCACCATACCACACACATGTCACATGATAAAATTTTGAAATCAAAATTTATCTTTCTTTCCAAAAGCATTGCAGCAAAGCGTGAATGTTTGTACAATATAGAATTTCTCCAACCAGATAATAATTAAACAGATTTGATATAAATCTTAAATGCAATGAAAACAAACGCAACTCAACTAATTTAAAAAAAAAGGCTCAGATTCCAAGGGGCAGGGGAGCAGAAGCACCAGCAAGCTGGCCTAAAAATATAGTGGAACATTATGACGCAATTTTGCTTACCCGTAATATATTTTTATTAACATTTATATGCTATTTATATGATATTTTACCCAAAAATATAAGATTTTAGTTTTTAAAGCCAAAATTATATTATTTGAAAAAAATTTGTTCTGACCCAAAAATATATTATCGAATCAAAATTCCAGACAAAAAAAATAGGATATGCTCCCTACCCAAGTCAGATGGTACTGCCTCCCTTGAGTGGCACTTCTGCAGTGGAATTGGACATCTAATTAAATAGCTGCATGTATTTTGCTCCAAATGAGCAACCATAAATAATAGCCTGTGAAAGGTCACATTATTGTTTTTCTAGAAATATGGATGTATTCAGTAAAGTTTTCATCAACATTTTGGTTGCTTTCTTGCTTTCAATGGTGTCTTCTTCATTTAAATGCAAAAACATTCTGGGAAGGTCCATCTTGTACCTTGCACAATCATGAGTTCACATTGTCAGCTGGTTGAAAACAGAGGACTAATGTTTTTATTGGGAAGAGGGAATTTAATCATATGTAGTTTTTAATTCATTTTTATTTTTAGCACCTTATTACTTTATTCTTTGAACTTTGTATTTTGTACTGATTTTACACACATTAGAACAACTAGATAAAACAATGTAAAATATTAAAACTTTTGCCCATTCATGCATTTATGCCTAATAATACTATCTTTCAAAAAATTTTATGCTTGAACCAATAAAGTTATAAAAAACTAAAAAAAAACTTAAAATATTGTATTATTTAAAAGCTACCTTTTACTTGATAATCTAGCCAAGGCAATAACTACCAGAATGAAATTTAATCAGATTAGAAAATTTGTATGCTATTGATTTTAAGGTCTTGCTGACGGGGAGGTCTTGATTATATAACTTTTAAATAAAATTTTCTATTCAAATTATTAAACATTTACAACCTTTGCAAAGTCTTTTAACAAAGACAACCTTTACTAACTTTTTCTTAGTGATGAATTTATTTTTGTCTCTATGAGTAATGATAGTATCCTTAGGGCCAACAGTATGCATGTTTGCTCCTCTATGCTACGAATAAAATTGTTAGAAAGGCATCATACCTCTATACTTCACTCATTTACCAGTTTCTTCCATATGTTTTCAGAGCTTTTTAGAAGATTATTCATTCATATGATATATGATATCATCACACCATTTTTTCCTTCCATAACCAACTGGAAAATTTTAGGGGAAATGGCATACTTCATAATGCCATAAAATTTCATAAAAACATCATACATGCTATGAGGATAATTTGCATTTGTTGATTTGACTCTCGATATTAGAGATCAATTAATCTATCTGACTTTTTTTTATTTCATCCTTGCTGCCCACTGTGATACGTCCCTCATAAATAATGACATTCAGGTTTCGAATTAAAAACCTTGGTCTGCAAATTGCCCAATTCCTGAAAAAGCAATGCTATTGTTATATTTGCAACATTTTTATTGGAGTTTTTATTTTGAAAAGATTTTATTTTTAGCCTTGCCTTACTATGTTGTCTTGGAGCATACTATATTGTGTTGTCATCATATTTTGTATTTATTATGTTGTATTGTGCAATAATAGCCATTCCTTGACTGACATTGTGTTGTATTATTGTATTATTGTATTATATGGTATTGTCATTGTATTTTGTTGTATTAAATTGTATTATGCTCTAATATATTGAAATCTTCTGAAATTGTCTCTGGTGTCCCGAAATGCTAAGGATTTCATTGAGCCTATCAACAGCAATATTCCGAAATGTGTTTTCTGTCACTTATCAAATGTTTTATAGTGTATTGTATCAGTATCAGTATCTGTATTGTGTTGTTTACACTACCAAACATAGAAAAACTGTATCTAAATCTGAAGTTCAATAGCAAATACGAAGCGAAGAAGCTTAGAGGCTCGAAAGACTTGAAAAACTCGAAAGACAGAAACTCAAAAGACTGAGTACGTACTAGAAGCTCTTGCCAATGACAGGAATATATTGAAGGAGTTTACTACTATGATTTATAACACTGATGCCTGCGGAGGAGGCAGAGACAAGTAGCTCAAAAGGAACTAAGTGTCTTCTCAAAGGCAGCTAATTAGATATTTTGCTTGATTTTTCTTTTCTGTTGTTTTCAAAGCCCTTAAATTTAAGATAGCTCATTGTGTTTGTAAATAGACATCTTTTCGATCTTCTTCTCTGAATGCAAACGTTTAGTCACGTTATTTTTTATTGTAGGTGCCAACAATTCGATCCAACATGCTGGGGTACAGTATATACTTGACTCCGTTGTTCCTGCTTTGCTTCAAAACAAAGAGCGGACATTCATATATGTTGAAATGGCTTTCTTTACGAGGTGGTGGAAGGAACAAACTGAGACCATGAAACAGAATGTTATTGGATTGGTTCAACAAAAGCAACTTGAGTTTATTAATGGTGGCTGGTCCATGAATGACGAAGCTGCTACGCATTACAATGCGATTATCGACCAAATGACGGTTGGACTAAGATTCATAAATGACACATTCGGACCTGCATCTCGTCCAAAAGTCGCTTGGCACATTGATCCGTTTGGTCATTCAGCAGAGCAAGCTTCGTTGTTCTCTTTGATGTCATTTGACAGCTTTTTCTTTGGCAGAATTGACGAGGAAGACAAGAAGGCAAGACTGAAAGATCAAAGAATGGAAATGGTATGGCGTGGAAGCAGAAACTACGAGAAGCTTTCGCAGATATTTACAGGAGTTTTGTACAATGGTTACAATCCCCCAGCTGGATTTTGTTTTGATCAGTTCTGTGCTGACCAGCCAATCCAGGATGATGTCAGGATGTTTGACGTGAATGTGAAAGAACGAGTTGATGCGTTTGTCAAGGAAGTTTGTGAACAAGCACAGCATTACAAAACCAACAATGTCATTCTTACAATGGGGTCAGACTTTCAATACGAAAATGCGAATTTGTGGTTCAAAAACTTGGATAAGCTGATCAAGTACGTTAACAGTGTAAGTATCATCACCGAAGGAAACAACCAATGGTATTGCATGTAATTCTCCATGAAAGATGCTGCGTTTTGTGGAATGTCTAGGGAAGCATTTATTTGATCAGAGGAAATAAAGCATATGTTTTGTTGTTTTCTATGTTTATTACATCTTATTGGCTTTGCATCTTCTTCATGGTCATAATTAAAAGGCAAGGCACATGGCTGCATGTCCGTTAGCTTAATGATTGATTCATAAATGGAAATGAAAGGAAAAGATCTGCTGGATGGAGTCGTTCAAAAAGTTGGGTTCTATTAGAAGTGTTTACTAATTTAGTATTTTTGTGCTTTTACAGGTTAGAGTTATTTATGACTGCTTTTTGCATTATCATTTCCAGATACCGCGGAGTAGCACGCTCCTCCGCAGCATCTTTTTTATTTTTCAAATTTTATTTTACCCCTGCTAGATTTTCCATTTTTAAAGAATAGTTTTTTCGCGTATACCCTTTAACTAATACACATCACAGATCAGTGATGCACATAGCACAAAATTTCACGAAAAATGTAGCCTCTCCTTCGCAGGTGGGGGAAAAGAATGGTGGGGCTAAAAATGGTGGTGCTAAAAATGGTGGGGCTAAAAAGAACGAAAACCACTGAAAAGCAACCAGATAACAGTGCAAGATGAAGGAAAATGTTATTTTAACAAATTTTAGCACCAGCCTAACCATCTCCGCGGTCCTTGATTGCTGATATATAATTTTATTAAATTTACTGTTTTGATTTTAAGTTATTGCTGAACGACTACATCAGCAAATTGCGTTTAGAATTGGATTTTTAATTCCTATTTTTAGATAACTTAAGAGTCGAGTGGCTAATTGGTCACGCTCCTCCGCAGCGTCTGATGAAAAAAGATCAATGAAATAGCATACGGACACTTGGATAATGAATCGCGAAAATAAAAGTTCAAGGCCATAGCAAAAATGAGAAGAGGGTAAATTTTGTCGAAAGTTAATGATAAATAAAATTTTAAAAAGACGCTGCGGAGGAATGTGACCTAGTGGTTAAATCGCTATGTTCCGAAGCTAAACTCTCTGTGAGAGCGTGGACTCGGGACCAGCTGTCGGAATATCTAACTACAGAAACCCACAACAATCTCTGCTGTTCATCCTTTCAGTGTTGGTAAATGAGTGCCAGTTTACACTGGGGGTAAATGGTCAAAACTGACCAGGGGTAGGAGTAGCACCTACCCCTATCTGATAAGATAGTATCTAATAAAAGTAAGTGTTACTTTCGTTTGAGCCAAACGGGGGCCTCAACAGCAGCTGGGATAGCATGAACTATTTATTGTTAACCATAAAATTGTTTAAAAATTGTTAGGTATACCTTTCTGGAACCAATTCTGTTCTTAGTCCTCCTCACTTTTCTTGGACTGACTACTCCCCTGCATTTATAACTCAGAAAAAGCAAGTTGGGCAACCAGGGTGGTATTTTCTTCTACAATACTCTTTGAGATATGAAGTTTCCAGATCATGGTTTGTTTGTTTTTCTTTTATGAAGTAATTGCAGTGAAATAAAGTTTAATTTTGTTTGGTGCATTTATTCCATGCCCATATGCATTCAGATCTGTACATTTTTAGGATGGTAGAGTCAACGTGTTTTATTCATCTCCATCACGTTATACAACAGCGCTCTATAATGCTCAGCAAACGTGGAGTGTTAAGACTGATGATTTCTTCCCATACTCTCACTGCCCACATTGCTACTGGACAGGGTATTTTACCAGCAGACCTGCCCTGAAAGGATACATCAGAGAAAACAACAATCTTTTACAGGTTTGTTTCATTGTTACTTCGTTTTACATGAGGTGAATCAAAGTAGAACTTTCTATTTGATCTACCAATGAGTTTGTTTGAATTTGGAGATCAGCCAATCATGTCTCAATAAAGCAATTTATAAGCAAGGGGTATAGAATAATTTATTGTTTAATCAACTGATGACTTTGTTAAAATTTTGAGATTAACCAATCACGTCACATTATTTTCGTCACACGCTCATAAACACTGGGAATTGATTGGCTATTTTCAATATGTAAACAATTCAACTCGTAAATGAAATGCAAATTTCTTCTTCTGGGTGACCCCCTAAAAAATGTTTAGACGTTTGAGAAATCACCAAAATGTGATTTCGTTACGAATTTAATAAATTTTATTTTTGTCAACGTAAGAAGGACGAAATTAATTTCTGCAAATTGTTGCAACAAAAGGAATTAATAAATAGTATTAAATATTTTATTTATTAATAATTTCCCATTTTTATTTCATTGCAAGCATGTTGAAATTTTTAGTACTTGTTCAAATGATCTTGCCTTTATAAAGTGCATTATATGTAATTCGTTAATTTATTGCATTTGAAAACCATAGTACAGTTTTATTTATTCTGGTGAACATGCAGACTTTAGTTTTTTTCTTATAAAATGAGTTTTTAAGAATATACAGCGGTTATGCATCTGTGTTATCTATTTTTTAGGTTTGCAAACAGTTAGAAGCATGGCACGGCGCATTTCGATATTACCCAACATCAGAAAAATTGAAGGAAGCAATGGCCGTGAATCAGCATCACGATGCCGTAACTGGCACGGAAAAACAACATGTTGCTTTTGACTATGCGAAAAGACTTGCAATTGGAGCAGCAGAATGTCAAGTGGGTATTGTTTAAGTGTAATGTTCTTTGTTTTCTAATTTGTCAGACACATTAACAGTGTGCTTTTATTTCCAACAAAGTTTGTTATTTTGACGTAACATTTTTTCAAATTGAATAAAGTTAACCCTTAATAAAGTCTCCCCCGGATTTATTTCCAATTAACAGGAAAAACCCATTTATCTTCATTTTGCAGGGGGTAGCACTTACACACCAACTGAATTCAAGAGATAAACTAATGTTGAAGTAACTGAAATTACTGTAAAGTTATGTCTGTATATACCTCCTGAAAATATGACGTTTTACGTTGTTTGGCAATGGACCATGCGACCCATACGGGGGTGAAAGGGTTAATATGTCTCTTCACATTTTGACTGTCATTTAAATCACACAATAGGTTCTAATTGGAAAGGTGATTGGGGCCAAATCTGTGAAACCTGCATCAAAAGCAGTGCCACCTAGTTACACATTTTGCAATCATTTGAATGTCAGTGCTTGTCCAGTCATAGAAAAGAGTGGTTCATTCTCCGTCAATGTTTACAATGGCATCGCAAGAGCCGTATCAACATTTGTCAGAATTCCCATCACAGATCCTTTCATGTCAGTGTTTGGATCAAAAGGCGAGCCACTGAAATCTCAGTTCGTCAATGTTTCCAGTGCAACTGCAAGAGTACGCGGAGGATTTGGAAAAGCTCCGTATGAGCTGGTATTTCAAGCAAGTGCTCCGGGTATGGGATTCACCACTTACTTTGTTGAAGACAGAAGTTCGAATCAAGCACTGACAGCCCATCACTCAACACAAGAAAGGTAGTTTATTTATTTTTACTTATTAATTAGTACGTATTTATCCGTAAATAAGCGTTTAATTTTCTTTTTTTTTTCTTTCCCTCTGAGTTGTCTGAGTGTGTTTCCAAGCACCGTTATATTCGTTTCGTAAAAGGCTATCATTTAGGAGATCTAGAAACGGAGTTTAGACCAAAATCTAGACCTTTGGTTTGGGGTTGGAGGCAAATTTGAACTTTCAGAATTAATTATTCGACTCTCGATGCACAAATATTAACAAAGGAAGCGAGTGGCTGAACATGCTGAACAGTTCCCGTCAGATCACTGAAGTTAAGCGTGCTCTAGGCGGGTCAACACTTGAATGGGTAACCTTCCAGGCAACTGACCAGCTCGTTTCCTCGTCCTTCGGAGGGGACGTTAAGCCAGCGGTCCCATGCC
>JAYJMH010039276.1:0-15427 GCA_036873815.1 Phacellophora camtschatica | reverse complement strand
TTCAGCCAATCAGAGACAACAAGATCTCTTACCTGTCAGTCAAAGTCAATGTTGCCGTACGGCAACACTCGGGGCTCACAGCTGAACAAAATATGTTGCCGTACGGCAATATTCGGGATGGAAAGGAGGCCAAAGTTTGTTGCCGTGTGGCAACATTCGGAGCATATGAGTTAATCAGTTGTTTCAAATCAAATCAATTGAGCCAATTTTGAATCACGAGAAATATGATGCTCTTGCGAGTAGTCATTATCAAGGGAATATGTCAGTTCAATGTGCATGACAATCAGAACTGAGCATGTTTCAAAGCTGCAAATCTTTTGAAATTATTACCCTTTCGCATTCAAAATTACCAATATATGGCATATGAAACGAACCTCATTCTTAGTTAACAGCTATACAGCAGAAAATGTGCTGTTTGATGGGCTATAATAACAGAATAGGGCTGTCATATGAAAACTAATCTGTGTTTTGTTTTCCATATGGAGCTATTGTTACCATTCTGGCAAGAAAGTTCAAGCAAAATTTTATGGATTTAATTATCCAATTTACATTTGCAGATGTTTTCATGTTGATATGATAATGAACACAAATTGTTGTTCATAATTTAAGTTTAAAGTCCACCATAAATAGCAGCCAGCCACCTCAACAAGATTTCTTTCCTTAGTCTAGACAAAAAAGGAGGAGTATACTGGGAATGTGTGTGGATGATTTGTGGAACCATTCTTGAAAGTGTTTACTATCAATGAAAAATATCAGAGAAAAATTACTTTTGACTCAAATTAGTACACTTTGGATGAATTAAAGGGTGAAAATACAGTAAGCTCACTTTCCCAATGCTGTTTGTTGAAAGATTGAGCATTTATGATGGTATTGTTGTGCAAAGAATAATTTGATGAAACAAAGGAAGAATGTTGTTTTAAGAACTAGAAGACACGAGAATCAAACATTGGAAAGGAATATGAACAAAAACAAACTCTTTCAAAGATTATTTGTGGATTTGGACTGAGAAGATAATTTTGTGCATGACCTGTTGGACAAAAGAATATAAAAGCATTTTCTCCATATATTTCATATTGATCAGTTTGACGAGAGCATTGTTTAAGACAGAAAAATTGTTTAAAACATTAAAGTTTCTATTTTTTCATAAACCTGGGGAGTTTGGATCTCGTCTCATGAGGTTTTGGCAGCAGGATTTGTGGATTTGAAAGGGTTAAGATATATACAGAAGAATTGAACTTTCGGCAAGAAATCTAAATTTTTGCAAAATTGAACAAAGACAATAACTTTAAAGCAAATAAAAAAGAAACAGCTCAAATTGGGAAAGGTTCAAATAAGAATGAATGTTATGTATCGTTTAAATTTGGAGGGTTAAATGAATTTTCTTTTGGCAGGCTCATATATTTGACTACTGTAATATTTATAAAATATATTTATAAATCTATAGTCAGGGGATGTTATCTTCATCCAGTTTGCGAGTTAGTCAGCTAAGTTTGGGTTTATAGCTAAGGGAATGAGCCTATTTCCGCGTTTGAATAGAAACAGGTATTCAATTTACGTTGAGAACTGGATAAAAGGTTTATAACAGGAACGATAAGGTGTATTTATGTTGAGGGCAGGCCAGTGTGGGAGTAACATTATATCAATTATATTGAAAGTTTTGTAATTTTACGTCATGAAAGGTCTATTGAAATACCAGAAGTTTGTTTAAAAAGTTTATTTTGAGTCTATTGACATATTGACATGTTAAAAAGCACGAAAAAGAGTAAGAAAAAGCAGCATCTGTCTAATGATTATATTCGAAAGGCATTGCTTGAAGTGCATTGTGGCAAGTCATTGAGAAGTACGGCTTCCAAATATGGAATCTCAGAAGCTGGTTAAAGGTATTGTGTAAACCAGTTAGAAAAGGGGGAAGTTAATGCCAAGCGAGGTACACCAAGAGCTTTCAATTCAGAAACAGAACAATTCCTTGCTGAATGTATCAGTGCCATGTGTAAGCTCGGTTTCAGTCCCACTGTTCCAGAGATTCTCGACATTGTGGCTGGATAATTGAAATCAAATAACATTTCCAGCTCTTCATGTCCAAAAGGACGACCAAGGAAAGACTGGTTTGTAGTTTTGTTAAGCATAATAATCTTTCCCTTTAAAAAGCTACAATGAGAAGTTCAGCTCGAAAATCAGCCACAGCAAACCCATTTGTCATATTTGATTTTTATGAACAGTTGAACGAAATTGTGAAAATTTGTGCCCAGAACGAATTTGCAATTGCTATGAGGCAGGATTTCCAACTGACCCAGCAAAGTGTAAAATCGTTGGTCTCAAGGGTGCTCCTGCTTACAAAGTTACTTATGGGGCAAGCCGAGAAAACACAACAACTCTGGTAGTTTGTAATGCTGCTGGCAAAGCACTGAATCCGTTAAAGCATTTTTACTGGGAAAAATCTTCAATCAACATGGCGAGGAGAAAAAGTTTTGCCTAATACTTGGTATGGGGTGTCACAAGATAGGTGGATGACAACAGAACGTTTTGAATCATAGTTTTCAAAATTT
The DNA here is from genome assembly GCA_036873815.1 of Phacellophora camtschatica. Classification (NCBI taxonomy): domain Eukaryota; kingdom Metazoa; phylum Cnidaria; class Scyphozoa; order Semaeostomeae; family Ulmaridae; genus Phacellophora; species Phacellophora camtschatica. Next base: position 12,881 of record JAYJMH010039276.1, on the reverse strand, counting down.
AACTCGAGTCACGATTATACCATTATTACTATTGTTTGATGGTCATCTGACCCATGTTTCTTTGGAAGTCATCGAAAAAGCACGGAGGGAAGATTTTTCTATCGTGAAACTTTCACCACCTGTTACTGACAAACTGCAGCCTCTTGATGTAGCGTGTTTTGGTCCCCTCAAAAGAATTTGGAAGAAAGAATTAAATTCATGGATTAACAAATTCGGACCACGAGAGCCTGTTAGGATAGGCGCCATCATATTTCTAAGAGATGTTCAACTCAGCCGATCAGGCTCATTCCACTCGAAGATCGAAAGACAAATTATATCTCTTTTTACGCAGAAGCAGCTTAGGCCAAAAATGTTTGTCCTATTTAGGGCATAAATTATGGAATAACTTATCCTCAGATCTTAAGACCACAAACAATCTTGCAAAACATTTACAAAAAGGAAAAGAATGTTTCCGTTTATGGTTAATGCCTCCTCAAAAAATGCAAAAATTATTGACATTTTTGCTCAGTTTTTATCTTTTTATTTATTTATTTTTATTTTTAACCACAAACTTCTAAGGGGACCATTATGGAAGCAAGGTGTTTCGATCTTTTGAGTGGCTATCACTGCCACTCTAGTTTAGGGGTTTGTGATTTTAAACTTATTGGGTATTTTAATTTAGTGGCGTAATTATACATACATACATACAAAGCTCAGCTTGTTAACAAACTCTTGGAAGTTTGGTACAATGGATTAATCCCTGAAAATGTTAAGGCAGGTTTTGTAGCAACTGGAGTTTATCCAGTTGATAAGACCAAATTGCCTGTATCTCATTTTGATCACGACAAAAGCTCTCCTGATACAGATATGGCTGATGTTGAGAATGAAATTGCCTTCTTTCCGCCTCTTACAGCAGCAGGCCATATTGTGTCTCAGAGAACTTTGGTTTAATCTGAATCCACCAATTTCTGAAGATTTGATTGTAGTTAAGTGGTTTGCAGCAATTTTTCTTGAGAAAAAATAAACAGTCAATCTACATTTGGAAAGGCCACAAAACGTTTTTTAGCCGACATCAACGGGCCAACATCATCCGTGGAGTTAGATTGTTTAAAACCACATTTTGGGAGCGGATCCACCGTTGAAGCAATTCCGGCACACTTGCCAAGGGACCTTGACGTTTTTTCAGCTGAAAACATTATTGCTGGACCTGTAACTGTCAAACCTTTGAAAGCCAACAGATGGGATTTGCAGGATGTGACAATATAAAGCGTACTTTCGAAATGGTGACAAAGTTTGATAGAAAGAAAAAGTATTTGGACACTTTTTCACATTCATACAAATTAATTAAACGAAACTTAAAACTCCGAAACCAGCATATTTTTGAATTGAACCTAAAATCATTGCATACTGTATTAAAATAATCAGAATGTCGCACAATGAAAACTATAGTTTAAAATGACTTTCCAAAATTGCGGAAATTGGTGATTTTCTATCAAGAACACTTAATTTGCTTAGTTAAACATTTCTATTTAGTTTACATTTCTTTTAAAACGTTCATAAAACTTAGCTGACAGTGCGTGAAAATTTGTTCATGCTCGGGTCTAGCACGATCAACATGACGCAGCGACATGAACACTCTCCCAGGGTGTGAAGAGATACTTCCAAAGACTCTTCGAAACTTTCTCTCTCAAGCTTGCTCAGCTCAACCAACCATCCAATATCTTGTTCAGCACCAACCCAAGCATTAGATCTATTCTAGTTGCTTTCCTAACTTCATCTTAAGTTCCTGGAGAATGGACCAGTTTCATCAACTCCGCGAAAATTTCAAACATCCAGTGGCAATCTATTTAAACCATCTGCCTTTGCCATTCAACGTTCCTGCTCTATACTTTAGTGAGTTGGCCGCACCCTTTGCTGATTATATACCCACAATACATAACCTCCTATTGCGTAATTGAAAATTTTTCTGCTTTGGTAGTCAAGCTTGACTCTTTCAATGTTTGTAATATTTATTGCAAGTGCTGCAGGTACTCATTGTCCGACACGAGGTTATCATCTACACATACCTTCAGGGAGGATATCTTCCCCAATCCACGATCCATCTCCTGTTGGAATATTTCATTTGGGGAATAATCCTCGAAACACATTAGCTTATAAAGTCCTTAGGGTATTAGGGTATTAAGTCGATCTTCTGTGCTAGGAATTGGGTATGAATCTAGCGGAGCCATCTGATTGATCATTGCCTTGCAGTCCCCACAGACATGCAAATACCCTGCTGGATCCCTAGGATCCTTAAAACCTGGGATGATTTGTGCAGCCCATCTTGAATACTGCACCCTTCTCCGTACCCTTTGCTCCTCCAACCTTTCCAACTCTGCATTTGAATCCTTTCAGACAACCCAACTTCATTGAACACATCTCTGGAACCTCACCAACTGCAACACCCATAAATTATCCAGCCTATTCAACTCAATACTTTGAATCCTTTCAGACAACCCAACTTCATTAAAAACATCTGTGGGACCTCTGCTACCAATGGTGACACCTGTGAAAACATTCACGCTCTTTTTGGAAACAGTTTATCCAACGAAGCCGCAAATGACTCAAGGCAGACAACAGTTCTGTTTCTGATACAACATCAACCAAGTCTACTTGTTCAGGTTTAATCACTTCGCCAGTATATGTTTTTAACAACAAATTTGACTTCCGAAGTTGACCTTTTTCACCACCATTAATTATTTCAAACATTTACATTCATGACCGAAACTGTATCAAACTCAAGTATCAAATTCCATATTGACACCTTCACTATTTATTTCCATTTCCACCATCACCTGGTCTGTTGATCGAATTTTTCTTTTAACGACTTTTTCTTTTAACAAAGTTTATCTACTGGACGTACCAATTCAGACTGAGAGGTCTTGACTTTCGCTGATCTCACGAGATCGTCTCATCCTAGATGTACAGTTAGTACTCTACCCATTCGCCAAGCTCCTCTTGGTAGTGGCTTGTCAACAATGAGAACCATGTCATTTTCTTGTAGGTTTCTTTTCGGTGTAAGCAACTTTTGTCGCCGTTGTATTTTCTAGAAGAGATCTGTCAAAAACTGTATCTGTCTCCATCTTCTCCTGCAATAGCTGTCTGTTTTGGAGAATATTCCTGGTGGGTAAGACTCATTTGATTTGATTTCAACAACAGGTGATTTGGAGTCAATGCTTTTGCATCTCTTTGGTCATCCGAGACTCTTGTTAAAGGCCTCCCATTTACAATTGATTTGATTTCACACATGAGTGTCTGCAAACCTTCATCATCCAGAATTTGTTCTCTTAACACCATTGTCATGACACATCGAATTGTATGGATTAAGCGCTCCCATGCACCTACCATATGTGAAGCAGATGGTGGATTAAAATGCCAACTCACTTCGTGGTGAAGAAGAAACTCGTGAATTTTCTCTTGATTCTACTGACGAATTAAATGCTTCAGCTCATTTTCAGCGCTTGTAAAATTTGTACCATTGTCTGATCTGATTTCCTTGGGGCTACCATGACGGGCCATGAATCGTCTTAATGCGTTGATGAATGAATCAGTTTCTAAACTATGCGCCACCTCAACATGAACAGCACGAACAACGAGGCAGGTAAATATTACACCATACCTTTTGACTCTGCTACAGGCTCTTTTTACGTGAAACGGTCTAAAGTAATCAACACCAACGTATGTGAATGGTGGCTCTCCAGGGGTTATTGTGCTTTGTGGTAGATCTGCCATCTTCTGTTACATAGGTTGTTGGAGATGTTTTCTGCACCTGAAACACTGACAGAGGACTCACCACGGCATGTGCATTGACCATCCAAAATCTTTCTCGAATCAATGACAATACATACTCCTTTCCAAGATGACCAGATAGATGATGATAGTATCTAATGATCAGGTCGACCACATGGCTTCGCTTTGGAAGAATCACAGGATGTTTAATGTCACTGGTTTCAGTTTGTAAATGCTTTAGTCGTCCACCAACACACAGCAGACCATTCATCACTACAGCGTTCAGGTTGAGGAGACTGCTTCGTTTCTTTTGTTGCTTCTTTCCAGATTTCAAGGCGTCAATTTCTTCTTTGTAGGAATTCATTTGAACGCATGATATGATGGCATGTTCTGCTTTCTTGAGTTCTTCTACTGTCAACTTTCCTTTCAGAACTGAGTTTGGTACGGCCACTGGTATCTTTGACTTCAGGATCAGCCAGTGCTTAAACCTCAACATCCACGAAACAGCCTTTTTCAGCATAATTCAAAAAGAGAATTTTGAGAAAATCAATTCATTCATACCCACACCATGTGACTCTTCCACCACAACACTGTGTGACTGTACGCTTTTCTTTAATTCAACGTCTTCATCCTCTATTTTGAAATCTTCTGTGCATTTAGCTGGCCATGTTTCATCGCTTTGCCACAAGAAAGATGGTCCATTGATCCACCTCGAATCTCCAGTAAGATCTTTCACAGGAACGCCTCTTGATGCATCATCAGCTGGATTCATTTTCGTCTGTACATAGTTTCACTGGGAAGGATCTGATCCATCTTTGATCACAGCGATACGGTTGGCAATGAACTTGTTCTCATTGTTGATGTACTTGATCACAGCTGTGCTATCTGTCCAAAATACAGATCTGTCCACTCGAATTTCCAACTCTCGCTTCAACATCCGGTCCAGTTTGACTGCAACTGTAGCGGCAGACAGGTCAAGCCTGGGAATTGTCATGGGTTTTAGTGGTGCTAATCTGGATTTACCAATTGCAAAGGAACATTGAATTTTACCTTCATAATTAACTGTCCTCAAAAATGATACTGCGCCAAATCCATCTTCTGAGGCATCAGAGAAATGATGCAACTCCACTGTTTTGACGGAACTTTCAACGCTCTTTCCACAGGTAAGATGTCCTTTTCAAAATCGATCTTCTTCAGTTCTTTTGAACGGTCTTCCTCAGGAATTGCATCCATTTCGTCAGATTAAACCCACCAAGTGACAAAAGCTTCTTGAGGTCTTTGTAAACACCAACTGCATCTTCCCTGCTCTTTACTGACTTTAAAAGGTCATCAACGTAGAAATTTTTCTTTACTGTAGAAATTATGTCACCTTTGAATTGAGCCTTGTTACCTTCTGCTGTCTTCTGAAGAGCAAACGTAGCAAAGCTTGGGGATCAAATGCCACCGAATAGATGTACCATCATTTGTCTCTCTTCTAGTTCCCTTTTGAAATCGCCATTTGGAAACCATAGGAATCTCAATGCGCCAACATCCTTTTCGTCTACTCGCACCTGATGAAACATAGCTTCAACATCAGCAATCAGGGCAATATTTTCTTGCCGGAATCTCAGGAGGACACCAAGTAAGGAATTTGTAAGGTCAGGACCCTGCATCACGTGCTCATTCAGTGATTTACCATGGAATTTCGCCGCACGGTCAAACACCACACAAGTTTGTTCTGGCTTCTTTGGATTGATTACATTATGATGAGGCAAGTTCCATATCTTTCCATTGTTTTGATGTAACTGCTCCTTTGGAACCGTTCTTGAATACAATAAAATAAGAAACATATAAGAAACAAAATTTTGCATCCAGGGTATTGTTTCGTAAAAAATAGGTCATTGTTTTAGCTATTGTTCTCTCTAAAAAATCAGCCTGGAGGTTCTGAAAAGTGTGTTTCTTATATGCGGGTTTTTACTGTAACCCTTTATTTGCAAATCGTCTATGAATTCTGCATACTTGATATGAAGGTCGTTATTCCTTGAGAGCTTTCTTCTTAGATACGTAAGTCGACTTTCTGCAACACTACGATTGTTGGGGAGGCAAGGTTGAGGATTCTTCCAGGGAATTGCCAACACATAATGTTCATCACATAGCTTTGCTGACTCTTCAAAAATCCAATGCTTGCGAAAATACACCATGCAGAAATAATGGAACGTGCACCGACTTGCAAACAAAACTTGACTACACTACAGTCAAGTTTTGTTTGCAAGTCGGTGCACGTTCCATTATTTCTGCACGGTGTATTTTCGCAAGCATTGATGTTCACCTTGTCATTTGCAGACATCAGTTTCTTGTCATCAGAGATGCAATCATCAAATTCATGTTTGAAATATTTTCGCAGTTGTTCACTCAGGAGATCCGTGGTCTGATATGTGCTTGTCATACAACATTGTGCAGCTGCTACTTCTGTCTGTCCTAGAGGTCCGTTGAGTGTCCATCCAAACTTGGTTCTTACTGCAAAGGGTCCTCCGTTCTCTCCTCTTCGTATTTCTTCGGGCTGCAAGGCTTCTGGTATGTCGACACCAATCAAGAGATTCACTGTGCAGTTTTCAAGTTTTGTTGGCAGTACCACGTCATTCATATAAGGCCACGATTTGACATCTTCTTGAGTTGCTACTACAAGCTAGTGGTACATCGATTGATACTGTGTTGTCCAAATCCATTATTTCAAGGCTAGCAATTGCACTGTCACAATTCTCCATAACATTGCTGATAGTTGCCAACGAAATCTGGCAATTTTTTGTTTCAACGCCAAGCTTCACCAACAGATCTTCAGAACAAAATGATGCAGTTGAACCATTGCCTAAAAGAGCGTATGTAATGACTTCATTGGTCTCACCTTTGCCTCTGACTTTAACTGGAACAATTGACAAACTCTTGCAATGAAATCCGGCCCCAGTTTAACTCAATGTACCAACAAACTGCTTTTGAACACCAGGTCTGGAATGAATTGCTGACTGATTTGTACTTGTTGTTCCAAATTGCTGATTTCTTTTCATTTCGAAGGCAACAATTGCTTCATGTAGTGATGATATATGTGCTTTCTTCTCACGCTTCATCCTGGAATATTGCATGACTTCTTTTTCTTACATCCAGCAGAGAAATGGGTAGTCGACAAACAATTATCACACAATTTCTTCTGGTGTATGAAGTTGCTCCTCACCTCCTTTCCTTTCGAACATCTCGCAAGCTTCGAGTTTGTGATCTCCTTCACAGAAATAGCATTTGAAACGAGCATCACTATTTGCAACGACTTTTGTATCACCACAACTTTGTGCTTCTTTCGTCTGAATACTGTAATTCATATTTTGCTGGCTTGCAACTCTGTTCCCTCCTGTGGATGTTGCTGACTTCTTGTCCTTCGCTCCATCATCTCTATTTCCACCATCCATTATTCCGCCGAAAACGGGGTCATCTCTACAGCCACTTTCCTCACCAGCCTGCATACGTCTTCAATGTTTGGTTCCGGCATTCTTCTCGGATATCTTGCACCTTTGACTGCTATCTTGCTCTGATATATTCTGGACAGCGTTCCAATATTCTCACCAGTTTGTCTTCGTTGTTTACTTGATTAAGCCTCCCAGTTGCTCTCAGCGTTAACTCGTAGTTTTGAAGGTCGTCTGCCAAATCCATAAGTGCTTCTCTATCATTGGGTCTGATTGGTGGGTGGGGTAACTTTGATGGTGTTTGCCACGATGAGAACTGATGATCTGACAATCCTGCTGTGTGGAGTCCAGTATGCTCTTCAGCTTTAGAATCCTTGTAAATCTGCTCTTGAGGAAATGACTTTTCATGACAGCAGAAGGGAGGGGTATAAAGTTTCTGGGTAGGGAATGAGGGGCAAAAGTTTGGGGCAGTTGGATCTGGGAAGAGAGGGGTTCTTCTTGCAATGTTATTTCCATGAGATTACACCAGTCTTGTGATGTTATGAGATCTCACCATTTTGCAGCTTGGGTCTTCCATTCCAACTGTCTGAAGGCATTGCTCTTGAAGAGAATCTGCATCATAATCACCATAAAATCTCGCCGACTGGCTTGTTGTCTGCTTTTCTGTTGACACTGGAGGGCTCAATAACCTCATTGAGTGATCCACTGATCTCATTGATTGATTGATGACATCACTGACACTGGAGGACTGGATCGAGCAACTGACCTCATTGGTTGATTGATGACATCATTCACAGGGGGACTGGATCGAGCGACTAATCTCAAATGACTTGCAGGTTTCATCAACAAATGATCTGTGTTGAAAATTGAAGGGTTAATGTGGCCATCGGTTTTGAATATTTCATCCATCACCTTCTCTTCAGCTTCCAATTTCGTCAATTCCTCGTGCAATTGAAATCCTTCCCTCAACTGATTCAGCTTCATTTCCTGATACGCAAGACTTTGTCTCTTTGCCAACAAACTCCCCTCTGCTATCAAATTTGCCTTTCTTGTTGCATTTTGTAACATCTTCTTTCCTAGGGCTGATTTAACACTTGATATACTTGAACTTAATGATTTTGAAGATTTGGAGACATTTGAATGTTTAGAATGAGACGTTTGACTTACCGAATCATGAGGTTGGATATCTTGTATTTCTGAGTCACCAACATTACGCAACCTCTGCCTCGTGCTGAGAAAACGTCCCTCTCCTTCACTGAAATATGCACAGCATTCATCAATGTCATCTTCATCATTTAGCATTGCTTTGCATGAATTGCAGGCTTTCTGAAAGGCCATGAACACTGCTTCAAGTTTCTCTTCTAAATGGATCAAAGCTTCTCCATCTCCTGAACCATGACACACAAAAGCTGCTGTTACCTCCTTCACAGCGTTCATCAAAGCTCGCTTGGCACTTGCTTTTTCTTGCTTCAGTCGAATCATTCGTTCATGGTCAACTGCATCCCAATCAATTCTGACATTCGGCTGTCTACTTCTTGTGGATCTTTCATCACACTGCAATGACATGAACTCATTTCAGGGCTGTTCTGTAAGCTCATACTCATCCATCCTTTAGGCCATATACTGCTTGGAAAGTCTCAAACTGTTGTATTTCGTACTTCGCAGCTCCGGTTCAAACGGCTCTAACGCACACCAATACCAAAACACCAAGAAATCACAGCAATAACACACAAGTTGGTTTTCAGTATTAAGCATGGTTTGCTAGAATTTAAATTATCAAAATTAGCAAAATAACAAACTCAAAGACCAAATATGATAACATAAGAAACTATTGGCCTAATCTACTCGATACAAAATAGTGTCAACATCAGAGCCGCAAATGTCAATAACGTTCGTAAATTAATACTAAACTATACTAAAGACAATAAGGGCTATGTCATAACTCACCGACTGTTTGTCCTCGTCTTTTCATGGCCTAGCCATCCCTTCACAGCACGAAGAACCACCAAATTCTCTTTCACAGCAGCTTTTATAAGGTAACAATAATAATGGTCAGATCAAAGGTCAGATGAAAGTAATAGTCTAATGGTCAGATCAAAGTCCACAAAGTTAAAAAAGGTAAAAGTTTTTTTCCAAATATGTCAAAACTGACTTTGCACAATACAAGTTTCATCTGCAAATGGCATGACGATCAAACAGATCTTATTAGATAGAAACAATAATTGATTTATGATGGAGGTTGAAACCAGATTGGTTAGGCGTTAATAATTGATTCTCACTCAAATGACTATAGATTGCATCAAACAGCAGTTTTTCAAGAATCTTAGAGAAAATAGGAAGCAAAGAGATTGGACGATAGTTAGTTTTGCATTGACGACTCCCCTTTTTATGAATTGGAACAACGTTTGCTTTCTTCCAAGAAAAAAGGATAGATACTTGTCTCTATGCACCTTTCAAAGATCATGCACAAACGTTCAACGATTGTGTCCTCAGATATATTAATCATAGTAACAGAAACGTCATCACACCCTTGGGATTTTCTGGAGTCAAGGACTTGAAGGAGCGTCAGCACCCTTTCCCTATTAACATTTAGATGCTGCAGAGCTGGAGCAGAATTCGGCACAAAATTGGGTATACTACTTGATGTTCCTGCTGAACAACATTGTGCTACACTTGTTTATATGACGTCTATATGTGCTAAACTTGTATATATGACGTCATATCTTTTAATTACGTACTATATCCTACGATGAACGATAAAAATTTATATTTTTTTAATGAAGACCTAACCAATAGTCATAATTTAGAAATTACGAAAAGCCCACTTGAGATATTCTATACCTGTCTCAACCCCGTGTAAAATAGGGTTAAAAGGCAATTCATTCATAATAAAATAAACTAAAATGTATTGAAAATTCTTAATATACATACATACAATATAAAAAGATTTTACATTATAAAAAGATTTAGAAACAGATCTAGCAATAAATTCAAATGAGCCCCAAAATAGGTATAATACGTTTTTCATGGCCGACTAGAGCATACTTTTTCCGAAAATGTTTTATCTGTGATTTCGCACCATTCCTTGAAACCTCGTTTTCAATATTCGCATTAAACATCATGTTTCAAATCAATCGCCTGACATGCCTTCCTACATTTCCTGGAAATATAAAACTATTTTATTCACTAAATTTTATGTTTCTTTAAAATAGATTTCAATTAACATTTTCTTAATTTTAGGGCAATTACAAGGCCATTTTACAGCAGGACAATAACTACCAGAAAAAGAATCGTCGCAACGTTACTTACGTGGGTTATTAACTTCTTGTATTTAGGAGTTTTTATAAGCCAAACACAAAACTTGGACGACTCTAACACATTTAAAAATATGTTTGAATTATCTGTGATAGTAATTACTTGGCTCTTACCACTATCTGTAGTCTGTATTTTGCATACAATTTGCATACTGCATTTACGAAAAGCAAATACATTTAATTTTGAAAATTCAACTGATGCAAGAAGATTTAGAGAAAATAATATAGTGGCAAAAACACTTTTTATCATCACAATGTTGTACTTTATTTGCACAACTCCATTAAATTTGGCAAAAGCAATACCTGCGGTAGAAACTATGAGTGGCAAAATTAGAACCAGCATGTGTGGCCTGGATGAGGCTTCGTACTTTGTCTATTACCTCAATGGATGTCTAAATCCATTCATATACGCAAAAGTTCATCCTGATGTTAGATGCTTTGTGGCAAAAACATTTAGGAAAGTATGCTGCAAATTTTATGATAATGCTCGGATTGCGCAAGAAGGACAGGATGAGACACCAGTCTAGGACTTATGACTTTAGTTAGTATTTATGCATGTGCAATAGAAGCAGAAATATGAAATTATATATTTTGTTTGTTAAATGAAAAAGGGTATTTTAGTATTTTAGGTACTGATCACTATGATTGCAAACATTACACGACACATTACTGCAGGCTTCGTGTTGTTTTGTCTTTTTAAATACGGTAACTCTTAACATACTAATAAAAAACTTGACATTTGCTAATTGAGCAATTTTACGGATAAGGCTTTGATGAAAATTATTTAGATCTTTACATAAATGATTTTCTTCTATTATTTATGAAAAATAATATTATCTCACTTTGATAAGCCCATTTAGCTTTAAATTGCAGCTTGAGAGTAATAAAAGACAACATGCGTTAGTAACAATAATTGAATTTTACATGTCTAAACCAGATTATTATTAAATTATGGGTGAAATTATGATTTGGCTTGATATGAGTCTTTTTCTTTGTTAATTACTTACATTGGTTCTTATGATTTTCATCCAGAACATGTGGTAATTGTCTATTTTCCCCTGCAGCAAAGAAAATGCTGGATACAGCATACTGTTTATTCTAGTACCTAGTGCCTTATGTTATCCAAGGCTCGTTGTTGGGACCAAGTCTTTCGAATTTTATTTGATTGAACTTCTTCGTGAGGCAACCGCAATTCAATAATTAAGCAAATGGCAAAAAGTTATTTAATTTTTCAAGTACAATGCAAAATTTTGTACAAGTTTGGAAGAAGAATCTTGTACAAGAATTTTGTACAAGAAGTTTTGAAGAAGAATCAAATTCCGCTTTAGATTCAGATCTATTCCTGAAAATTCGACCTTGAAAACTCGTGAAAAGTCAGCTACCTCCGGTCAGAACCTAGAAGCATGACAATGACATGCGACCGCATAATTTTATTGCCGAAGTTGTATGTTTTTAATCACAACAATTCTTGACATATAAAGAACAAAACCAATTGCAGAATTACAAACAAGACGCAGATGTATATATACCAAGTGAGTCAAAGAGCAAAATGTATCAATTTGCAACTCAAGGATAAGTTATACGCGATTATGTACTATGATCATTTCTAAGAGCGTTTGCAATCAGTGTAAACTGTTATCAAGCCAGGTGAACGTTTTGATAGTACTTTTGAATGCATGTGTCTTGTCATGTTATAGTTAGAGAAAAATAAATATAATGCACAAGTCCAATATTTAATTTGTCAATATCCCATCTTCAAGCAGTTTTGATTTGATTGAAGGTTTTCTGTGCTAAAAGAAGAAGGAGATTCCTAGAATTTTTGTGTGAAGCATTTTATTTTATTCTAACAGCAACGCAAGCTTACACGTGCACTTGAAATTTGACCTAGCAAGTTGCCTATAAATAAGCCTATCATGAGATCCAGAGCATCTAAATGAAATAAATGAAAACAAAAATAAAAAATTGCGAGAAAGGAAAGAAATTTTTAACCTCTTGGAAAAAAGATTAGATATTCAATGAGAATCATAAAATGGCACTATGGCCCTATATTCACATTTTTCATTTATTTTGAATACCTTTTGTATGAGCTTGATAATTTATTCAATTAAAATATATTTATTCCCCCCAAACACATGAAACCACAAGTTCAAAATAGAACCTGCAGGCAGGCAAAAAAGCAAAGAAAAGATGAGATCGATGGAATGTTGTCTGAGCGACACGATGGGGGAGACAAGGAAAAAATACCAAGAAACTTTTACTTCATAAATTGTGTTAAAAGAGGGCATGTTACTTATAAAACTTTAAAGTGCCTCTTTACCAAAAATTTTTATTGCATATTTTATTAGTTTTGAGTACGCTGAGTTTGAAACTGCAAACTGTTTTGTTATCAGAT
>JAYJMH010039265.1:0-15429 GCA_036873815.1 Phacellophora camtschatica | reverse complement strand
TCCTGTCCTGTCCTGTCCTGTCCTGTCCTGTCCTGTCCTGTCCTGTCCTGTCCTGTCCTGTCCTGTCCTGTCCTGTCACAAAGATAAACCTCACGTTGAGATATCTTAAATTTATCTAAAATTCTGTCCGCTTTTACCTCCCGAAAATATGATGTTTTGCGTGAAAGGGTATTTTACTGATGACTTTTATTCGCATTTGATTTTAAGAATTTAAAGAAATGTTGTCTTTATTTTAGGACCGGGAATATATGCCGTAATATATTACGCCGGCCATGGCTTCGAATCCGATGGGGAAAACTTTTTAATTCCAGTTGACGCTCAAAGTTCTAACCCAGAGCAAAGTATAAGAGCACAGGAATTTCTACAAGAGATGCAAACATGCGATACACTTCTCAATTTAATGTTTTTGGACTGCTGTCGTACGATGTATGATTTTTTCTGTTTATTTTGTTTTTTTTTTTATCTCAGTTCTTCGTGCTTGATAAAAATGAATTTTTTGCAAATGAATTCTAAAGAATGAGTTCTGTATTCTCATTTCTTTTCATCAAAACGAACGCCGGTATTGTAAGGGGAATTTGGCTAAAAAAGATTCAGGACTGAAGAACAGATTTTACGCCTTTTAATGCAAGAAAATCACAATGAGCGAAACCACACACTTTTGCTTTTTATTTTTATCGTGATTTGATTGAGCGCATTTATAACTGTTGTTTTTCATGCGAGGAAACAGTGGAATTTTATAAACAAAATATTGCAGTTTCGAACACGATAACACTCTAGTAGATAGAAAAATAGATTTGAAAGAATAGATTTCACACATCCCAGCGCAATCGAACGAATCAAAATATACAAAAGAAGCAGTTATGATTAGCATGCCTGCGTTGAAGATGTGAAACCTATTGTTTACAGTGACAAACTGCATTTTCATATTCAGATCAGAATCTTTTGTTTCGCATAATTATATCGTAATTATATAATTATATTATAATATATTTAACATATTTACATTATTATTCGCCAGTGCTGCTTAGCTTTTCTTTCCTGTTTATGTTTTATGGTATTTTTAACCCCTCTTCCGCACCCGGATGTATTAATGTTATACAGGCAAATCCTATGCAAGTTTTATTTTGCAGGGGGTAACACATGCAAACCAACTTAATTTATATCATAAACGTACGTTGAAATTATCTGAAATTAATATAAAGTTCGGCCGCATTTACCTCCTGCAAATATGACGTTTTACGTTGTTTGTCAAAGGGTTATATAGCCTTTTCCGGGTGAAAGGGTTGATTTGCTAGACTGGTAAAATAAATGTAGCAACTAATCTTTTTGATGAAATTAAAAATTAAAATGATCAAGCTTAGCTTTTTCTAGACTGTTTTTATGAAAATAAATTTCTATAAAAATACTCAAATTTATTTGCAGATCTAAGGATCAAAAAACTCCCCGATGTTCATTAAAGCGAGGTACAAGTGGCAATACCATAATTGCATATTCATGGTATGTATTAAAACTATACCATCATGTCAAGCATCTAATACTTTTATCATATGGTTTGAGGATTATATGGTCCAAGTTTGGTGTTTTGTCCAACATAAGTTTTCAGTAGTTTTAAAAGTTTAGGTTTTTATGTTTTTGAAATCATAATGGTTAATGGGGGGATTCCGATTCTCCATACCCGAAATGAGGAGGAAAGAGTTATTTTCCAAATATCAAAATGTCTAACACAAGAAAAATGTATATTTCGAAAATTCTAATACACATTTCGAAATGTCTGGCCATACTGAAATGCCTGTTATTTCCTGAACGGCATTTTTTGGCTTTATGTCATGCTACTGTAAAAAATAGATAAATCTATGACGGTGGGCGTCCTGGCCTTGGTGATTTGGCTTGTATCCCAGAAAGACATGACCTCTATCCCAGAAAGACATGGCCACCTAAAAATACATTATTGTACAATATTTATTGTTGTTATAATTGTAATTTTTACGGTTTGGATAAACTTGAAAAGTTTAGGTGTAAAATTTTTTTTGCGTTTTCACGAGTTTAATTCTGTTTAGTTGCACGCAGCATGGATCATTTGAGGAGCATGGAGAGAAAAATGGCTTATATGCAAAACACCTTTTAAACAACATTAAAAGAGACACTAGAATAGAGAACATTCTTATGGACGTCAGCTCTGGTAATTTATTTAAAATCCTCTTATTTGTAAGGTTGTTTTTATTTATTCCTTGGCGATATAATGATGTCTTGGTGATATTATGATATTTTATGATAGGGATCCGTTTTAGCACACACAAGAATGGTAATAAAAATATCATGCTAAAAGCCTTTTCTACGAGAGCTGTGATTTAGAAAACAACTCTAAAGGGTATGATTTGATGACAAAATCGATGTGTTGATGTGAGCGGCATTAAATATTGAAAAAGATGAATAATCAAAAGGATCAAAAGGTGTCTTTGGTTTAAGTTAACTCTAAAATTAGTTTGATAAAATTACTTTCATGTTTTTTGTTACTTTTTTACAGCTGTCGTGAAAAGTCGTTCTGTGGATCAAAGACCAACATACGAGTCCGACGCATATATGGAATGTCGTCTGACGTCACAAATAATTATTGAAGAAGAACCGCATCTAATGCATGAAAGATGTCAGCTTTGGGAAGAAGGAAGCAGTAAGTGTTACTGTTTTTAATTTTCTAATTCAAAAGACTTCTGAAAAATGTTTCCAAATGAGAATTTTGAGAAACACGCCACTGAAAAGCCGGTTTTTAAAAATCAGCCTGTTTGGTTCATTGGTATCAATATTTGGCAAATTATATGGAGTTTGGCTGAAGTATGCTTTCAATCACATGATAGAAAAGTCCTTTCAATACACTTCTATTTTATAAGGAATAAGTTCCATAATTAAATATGATTTGTAAATTGTTGCCAAGAAATTAGAAATTGGCCTGTAGCTTTTTTTATAAGTGAGTTTCTTAGTAAGGAGGGGGGAGGGGGGCATTAATACACCAACCATAATTCACATCTGTTTATTTTAAATTGCATAGTCTTCACTTAATTGATTTATTGGTTCGTCGATGGATAACCTCTGAACAATCATAATTCATGTATATGTACACTGCTCTGATAATTTCAAATTATTGCTTCTACTGTATTCATTTTCAGGTATCCCCAATCCCATAAATATACATTTGGATTCACTTGACTTGACTTTAAACTTCGTAAACGCGTTCAGCAACATTCTCAGGGTGGAGGTTTACGCAAGTTCAAAATCGAATCACGTCATTCGAGATTTAACTTTTGCAGTGGCTGGTTTCCCGGTGAGCTTTGTGAAATTTTTTTAATATTTTTTTTTGAATTAGAATCGCCTGTCCCATTTCAAGCACATTTCAAAACAAACAAATATAACGCTACAATAAGAACAAAAAATTCAAAGTGAACTCACACAGACATGGTTCTTCAACTCTTGCTTAAACTTTATTTTGAAAAATAGTAATTCTCTTTGCACCAATTATTCTAACAAGCTAACATTAACACAAGGTGTATTACGGCCTAAATGTTTGCTGTTATCCCCATTTGTACCTCCTCCGTCCGTAGTGTGAAATTGTCCTCCGCAGCTCCCCCCGTTTCGCTATATTTATTTGAACCAACTTCTCTTTATTCTATGTCCAATAAGTCAACCACTAAGAAAGCAACAAGCGCTACAGGGCTATGTACAAAAGGGCTATGCTTAGCCAATCCGACCATCACTAAAAGATATCCCCCGGCACAGAGAACGGATGGGACATTTTCGAGATTTTTTACGAATTTCAAATTGGAGAATCAAAATTAAAGTTTAGTTCATATTTTACATGTAAAAACAAAGTAACGACTGCTAAGCAAGAAAAAGAAAACTTCGCTTGAAAAAATCAAAAAGAAAAATGGAAGGCACTCACATTTCAATTCCAGGAATCTTGTTTTTATTTGTTCGTTATTGTTTTTTGCAGCATCAAACAACAACAAAAACAATCAAAAGTTGAGGAAATGTCGTCAGCAAATTATTCGCGTGCTTATGTTGCAATTTGTTTGACCCAAACGTCTTTTATATGTATTTACAGGAATCACGTCCGAACAAAATAATGTGCTGTGGGTTCTTGATAAGGGCGAGGGAACTCTGCGATATGTTCCTTTAAAATTTAAAAGAAATATATAACGAAAGAAAATAATTTTAAAATAATCTTTCAAATTCAAAAACAATTTCTTATCTCACTGAAGAGGCACTCTCCTCTTCAGAGGCACTAGGAAATAAAAATAGTGAAAATAATACACAATCAGCCTCTGAAGAGGTTACTGACGTAAAGAAAATTTTTTTTTGGTAAAATTACTTTCCTACTATTGTTCATGAGTGTTTCAATTAATGGTAACAACAAGCAATGCAATTGGCAACATACAATTTATCTTACAACTAATTTGTCAACTAATTTGCAAGCATTCAGCTTTAGTAGAAAAAAATAATGAATGTTTTTAATTTATATTTTTTAGCCAGTCGTGATTGAAAATGTTCCACAAAAAGTTGATTTAGAACCACTACAAAAATATCACAAAATCGGAGGATTTGTAGTCAACAAGCTACAAAAATTATACGTGAGTTTTAAAACATCGTTTAATTCAACATCAATGTTCTAAAAATGTCCCCACGCATGCAAAGCTGCTGGGGAGGAGTGTAGTTTGAGATCTCGTTTGCCAAAATACTACTGAGTAATCTCTTCTGAGCAAGGCTAAAGGAAAGCTAACGTGCATGGCGCAAAGCTATAACGTGGCAGCGTTTTCAGCAGAGTGCTGCAGCCGAAATGCTCTATTTTTGGTTTCATTGGGTATAACTCAGCGGTTATTGGGTAGATTTTGACAAGCAAGGTATCAAACTGCAACTTGAAGCCCCTCATGTCAGATTCATGCCAAAACAGAATTATGGAAATTAAATAACTCCTACGAAGCAGCTTTGCAAACGGGGGGAAATTTGTTGGTGCACCTTCATCTGGAACAATGCCCCCCCCCATATTTTTGCGTGATGCGTTATTGGCCACATTTCCATTCGTAAAATCGTGAAATCGTGAAACAACCATTTTTCATGCGTGATTTCGTGAATCCATATTATTGCGTGAAGCGTGATATTGGAGTTTTACTTGCGTTATGCCGTGAAAAAGGTTTCGGCTGTGCGTGAATTCATGAATGAAATCCGAATTGAAATGATAGTTTTACAAGTTTATTTCAACTTGGCACAATAATAAACATTTCTAGTCAATCTCTATAGGAAGCAATAGAAAAAACACAACAGCTATAAACAGGGCTATGCGGGCATTAGCCGACGCAGCTTTCAGATTTCTTTATTTGCGTGCATGTGAAAATCCAATTTTTCAGTGCGTGAATACGCGAAACACTAAAATATTGTGCGTGAATGCCTGAATCGTAACCCTTATGGGGGGGGGGGGGGGGGCGACAATATTCTTAAGATTTCCAAATGATAGCATTTACTAATATATTTTATTTTTCATTTTCGTTTTCCTTTTCTCAGAAAGAAAATTTGTTCCTAAGCATGGACATTTTGACTGAGGAATGCAGTGTTATAAAGAAATTAGACTTAGGAACACCTCTAATATCCGGAATGACCAGTCAGTTCCACGCGTGGATAACAGATCGAGGTTACGGCATGACTGGAGGTGCAAGATCGTCGTGGATCTAAACTTGCTTTGGTAAGCCTGCATTGCATCGAGACGACGAATTTCACTAATTTAATCATATTGATAACGTGCAACGAGATTGCTTTTCGGAACATCCACATTTTCATCTTTCGAATTGGTGGTACTGTTGAAATAAATCAAGATTTTTAATCGAAGTAGAATTAGTATGATGCTTGGAAATGTTGCAGTTTTTTTGTTTTCGAAACCAGTCAACCTGATTATCGGGTCCTTCTAAGAAAACGAAAAAAACGTTTCAGCGATGCTTTGCTTTATGAATTCAACGTTACTTTCAATACTTTCAAGATAACGTGGACAGTTTTTGTTTGTGACAGGTTACTTGTTCTGAGTACTGGACCAGTGCAAAGAAAAACAGATAAATACGTATGATTTTAATTCATCTCAAGGTTTTAAATCATCTTTTTACCAAGATGGAATACATTACATTGGATATGTGCAGAAACTTTTATTTGCTGCATCGGATACGTGCATAACCATCACAGTTTGGTTTATTTCGTTTTTTTAGCCACACGAAGTTATTGTTTTAGGGACATACATGCTAATTCAATTTTCTTAATCGAGCCTATATTTTGTATTGCTTTGAAGACCATAGTTTTCGTTTTTGCTATTTATCGTAAATAAAATAAATATGCGTAAATATGCTAATCTTACGTTCAACCAGGACACTGTTTTACCATCACTAACAAGAAAGCTTCTTTCGCCCCCGAAAAAGACCATACGGATCAGTGTCGTAAAACGTAAAACGTAATATTTTCAGGAGGTGAACTTTAGATTAATTTCAGATATCTCAACGTGAGTTAGATTTTTTTGTGCATGTGTTGTCTTTTGCCAAATGAAACTTAGGATAGGATAGGCCTGTTAAATTACTTGAACGGGTTAATTTGTGCTCCAATAAAATAGAACTTCATTTCAATGAAATATAACATTAAACTGTTTAAACGAATCTTTTGTACTTGTTATGTGCTACCCCCTACAACACTTTAATTCAAATAGAATTTGAATGCTAGTTGGATATAAATCCGGGCATGAAAGGGTTATATTTATATGAACATAAATAAGTTTTAATATAAGAATCTTGCGTTGTGCAAGAATTAGTTTTATTTCACACACATTCTCAATTTCTTTATGATTATAAATTATTTCCAATGATCTGTTTTAAAGATCTTCGTTAAATATAAAAATGAACTGAAACATTATTTTTCAATAAAATGAAACTCCTTTGCATGCATGTGTCCATCAGAAAACATTACAATAATGTGTCGAAATCTATATACCAAAATCTGTCATTTGTGATTTTGTGAATTAAACGAATTTTGTACGATTTAAAGAATCCTACAAAAGATTTATTCAGCTGAGATTTGTTTACACCCAATTCAAGTCATGTGACCAATCTCTGAATAAAACATCTTTTGATGTTTGTTACACATTTTATGCCGTGGAAACCCATGTTTTCAATGTATGAAGTAGAAGAATAGTAAAATTTCCCAAAGGTTTGGTCGCATTACTGGAATTGAGCGTCAACAAGCCTATCTTAATATGTCTATTGTCATAAGTTATATTTTCTTCTGTGCTGAAACATTTCTGTAAAGAATACTTTTGTAAATAGAAAAATGTTTATTAAATATATAAATTTGTTTGTTCAACAGTTGTAAATTTTGTTTTATGCTTGTTTTGTGCTTGAGTTTGGATGAATTTGAAACTAACTTCCATGTTTTTCCCAATATGAAAGAAATCTCCGTGAACAAATATGACCAAAGACATTTAAATTAATATTCGAAAATAATTTTCACAAAAACTTGAAAAACGAAGCGTGCAATTCATTTTATTTCAAAAACCTAAAACTGTCGAGATCCCGTTCAAACAATGCCGAGAGTTGTAAATGTTAATAAATTTTGTTAGGAGAAAACAATGAGCTCAACCATTGAAAGATTTGAACGCTATGTTGGATTTATTAAACTAAAAACTTCCCGGTTTTTTGAGATGGCTATATAACTAAAGTAACAATGAAATAAACGTAAAACAATCCATATGAGAATGTGAAAGTAACTGAAAAATTTTTGTCTGACATAATCGCTTTTTCACTCAACCTTCCAATTACAATACAACAAAACTGTTTCTTTATTAAAAATCTAACATGAAAGTATATGCAAGATATCAACAACAACAACAAATCATAAAAATTATCCCTAATATTAAAAAAAATAACACTGGCAAAGAGGTAAGCACAAAAATTAAAAACTTGAATGTCTTTCTTATACATGAATTTACAATTTTAATGTACAAATGCATTTCCTCTCTTCCGCAATGTGTTACAAAATATAAAAAGAAAGCTTTCATACTATAAAGAAAAAAGTTAGTTCTAAAATCTGTTACCAACCATACGTTCCTGAAAGTTACGGTTCCTGAAGACAACGTATTTCAAATGTGGGAAAAATTTCTTTGGGAAATTATAAAAAACTTAAAGAAGTCAAGTTTGGTGTGATGGCGAGTTTAACCATATGGTTTAACACATCGCAAAAGCCAATATAAAAACGACATAAAAACTGAAAGCTGAGATAAAATCAAGGGTGTGTTTGACTACAGGAGGGGTGCTGTCGGGGAAGCTGGTCCCTCGTCGGGGATCCTGGAGACACTCCTGTCTGAAAGCGGTAGATTTGGTAGACTCAGAATTCGTGTTTTACCGACCCTGGAATTCTGAAAACGGCAAGGCTTGTTAATTTTGGAAGGCCTTCTAAACTTGCTTTCCCAAAAGGCAAAAGCTTTCGCAGATTTCGGAGACATTCTTATTTTCGAGATTTTTTGTATTTGATTGGTCTCTGCGAAGTCTAATATTTTCAGAATTTCGTAGGTTTAGAATTACCAATCAAACACACCACAAACTTGACATTTTGAAAAAAGCAAATTGATTCACAGTATTTGTGATCACGTGATAAACATGTGACAAATATTATGTGTTGTGATTAGTTTATCTCAAAATGTAAACGAACTCATGGGTAACACACATTTTCATTGCTGTTCAGGGATCGTCAAGAAACGTTTGGGGTGTTACCCACTCGGCTTCTAGCTCGAATAGAGCATGGCTGCGTACACACTTATTTTAAAAGAATGGAAACTTGTCTATCACGTGTCTCTATCACGTGTATACAGAGGGATTACGTGTCTCTAGTTTAATTTGCCATTTGGGCTTACTTCAAATGTTGAACTTGTGTGTCGAGTCGAATTCAATTGATAGCAATGAAATCCACGACGAATCCCTGTTAAAGCTATCGTTTAAAGCCACGCATCAGTTTTGAGTCAGACTCAACGGACGTTTTATGATGCTTTGTTTAAGATAATTTTGCTTAAATCTAAGTTGTAACGTTTGAATCAAAGACGAATTTTTAATTTCGATTGAAGTAGGCCTTAAACGATGGTGGGGACAGATCATATAGACTTGACTTCCGCGGGCTACCCCCAGATATATGACAAATATTATTCGTTCTTAAAATGTACGGGGATAACCTGCGGACACCAAGCACGGAGACTGAATTTAAAAAAACTTCTTTACAAATATTCAAACGATTTTTAGTTACCATCATTGTTATCGTCGTAATGAGAAGAATCTTCGTTTGTTGATTTAGCTCCGGCAGAACCGGCAGACGGAATTGGAAATACAATACTGTATGTCACATCAGATTTCTCATTTTGACTGGTGGTAGTGTCCGGCAATGTAGAAGACAAAGATGATTTGGTAATATCTGATGTTGAAATACAGTCCAGTGTTTTGGTTTCATTGTCGCACGAGATTTGAGAAGCGGTACTTGAACAAACAGACGTGGCCTCTTTTTGATTTTGGCACGCTACAGAACATTTAGGAGCAGTCGCTATTGAATCTGGACATGACACTGATGTAATCTGAGGGATCATGAGTGGAACACTGAAAAATGGAACTGCAGTCACGCTACTTTTGGCCTCGCTATGCAATGTACTATCAACGTTTGGCTGTGCATTCGGCAAAACATTAGCTGCTGGGTCCACAAAACAACTAGACTGAGCTTTTGCTAGAGAATTTAGCGCCTTCACAGCAGTTGTAGAGTCATTAGCAGGTCGGATCTCTGTTCGCATTCCTGTTTGAGGAACAATCACCAGCTGGGAGGCAGTGGCAAGACCTCTATTCGTTTCGTCAGCACGAGAAATGACATGGTTGGCAGGAATTTGTGCTGGAAGTTGAACAATTTGGGCTGGAACTGAACCAATAGGAATTCCTCCCTGGTAAGGCGAACCCAGAGTAAATCCACCTGGGGCCACAATAAATGAACCAGCGATTGGGGTAATTGTGTTCACGTTTGGTGCGATGGGGGTCAAATTTGGTGCAATATGGGTCAAATTTGGTGCAATATGTGTCAGGTGTGGTGCGATAGAAGTTAAATTTGGTGCAATAGAAGTCAAGTGAGGTGCGATGGGGATAAAGTGTGGTGCCATAGAAGTCAAATTTGGTGTGATGTGGGTCCGGTTTGGTGCGATGGAAGTAAAATTTGGTGTGATGTGGGTCCGGTTTGGTGCGATGGAAGTAAAATTTGGTGTGATATGGGTCAGGCTTGGTGCAATTTGGGTAATGTTTGGTGCGATTGGGGTCAGATTTGGTGCGATTTGGGTCAAGTTTGGTGCGATTTGGGTCAAGTTTGGTGCGATGTGGGTCAGGTTTGATGCAATTTGAATAACAGAATTAACATTTGGTTGAACTTGAGAAGCAGGTATTGGTTTAATGGCAGGCTGTATTGCTTGATAAGTTGATTGCTTTTTAGAAGCTGCTGGTAAACTATTTCTTCTTTTCGCTGTGGTTACTTTACATTTTCGCGGACTTTCAGCATATGTCCAGCTTGTAAAAAAAGCAGAATTTACCAGTTTCGGTGCAATTACGGGATTATTATTTCCAGCGCCTGTTACAATTTGTACGGTTTTAGCTTTCACGATTTTTGTCTGTCCGGTTGTTTGTGGTTTCTGACCTCCGGGTTTTGTTGCAATGACTAGTGATTTTTCTTGTCTGCCAGTATTACTGTTTTCTGAACTAGAGAATTTTGTTTGTTTGCCAGTTTTGCTTGGCGTATTTAAAGTAGTATTGCTAAGTTCCGCTTTCTTCGCCACTTCTTGACTTGATAGGTACCGTTGCCCGGGTCGGTTTTGAATTATCGTTTTAGGTACCGCTGGAATAACTAAAGTAGTATTGTTGCACATACTAGCATCATTACCGACAACAGGGTTCGATAGTGTTGAAGATTGTTCCGGAGTTGATCGAATCTTTTTTAAGAGTTTAACTGGTGGTATTAACTTTGAGCCTGCCGTTGGCACTTTGGCATCGTCGAGCACATTAGCATCATTGCGCATTGCCTGATTGGCTACACCGTTGCTGGGGGGAGAATCCGATTGAGTATCAGTGGGGTTGTTGGCTAGGCCTGAATTCGATTGAATTTGAGCAAATAGTTTTGTTGGTTGTATCAACGTTTTAGGTACTGCTGGCACGTACAAGCTGGCATTGTCACACGCACGCATTGCCTGATTGACGAAACAGTCAATAAGAGCAGACGATGCTTGACAAACGGTGGGGCTGACTGTTCCAGAACTTGGCCGAAATTTTTTTGGAAGTGTAATTGGCAATGTGATTCTTTTATGAGCACCTGGTATATGAAGACTGGCATTTTTAAGCAAATTTGCATTGTTTATTAATGTCCGACTGATCAAGTCGTTGCTAAGAGATTTCGCAGCTGGCTTAACAAGATTGGCCTGCCCAGGATTAGATCGAATCTTTTCCAAGAGTTTGGTTGGAGGTATTATTTTGTCAACTGTAATTGGTATTTGCAAACTAGAACCTGTTGTTGTAGAAACTGTAGAAGACATCGACTTGTTTTGATTAGTTTCTTTGATCGCAATCAAAGCACCTTGTCCTTGGTCCGGGGATTGTCCTAACAGCCGTCCGTTTGTCGCTGTTTTTGTCATGTGCAAAGTGGTATTATTGTCAATTGTTGGAATTGCAATTGTTCTAATGGGCTTAATTTGTGTGTTCGTGCTAGTTGCCTTGACTACAATTGAATATTGAACAGCATTCTCATTGGTTTTCAAAACAACTTTAGAATTTGAAATGCGTGGAGACTTTGCAAGTGGACTTTTTGCAAGCTTTGCCATTGGTTTCTTCAAAAATTTCGAAGAAACCGTCTCAGTACCCTTTACATATTTCGGGGCAATTAAAACAGTTTTTTTTAAAGTGCTAGCAGTTTCAACATTCATTGACGATTTAGAAGAAGCAGCCTCGACAAACTTTAGAATTTTAGGAGCAATTGACTCAACGTTTTTCACAATATGAATTGCTTTCTGGGGAGATTTTGATGTTTTGAGAACAAAATTTATATTTTCATGTTTTTGAAGAGAACTGGTTTGAGTAGGACCGTTAACATTTGCAGCAAAAAGTATTGGTGTGTTTAGTTTTGAAGTGATTCCTAGTGATTCGTGATTACTTGCTCTTTCGCATTGTTGGTATGAATCTGCTCTGCTTTTATTGTGTTGCTTCCGTTTAAGTGCAGCCGCGTGCAGCTTGCTTTTCAGAGTAGTAACAGGACACTTTGTCAGTGCTATCTTGCTTGTGTCTTTTATGAACCTGCCCTTGTAGCTGGCCCCTGATTTAAGAATGTCGGTTTTCGTTTTTGACGGTTTGTGCTGAAGTTGATGCTGTTGTAAAGAATAAATACATGAATCACCTTGCTTTTGTATAATTATGTGTTGCTGTTGTTTTTGCTGATTCTGTTGTTTTTGCTGATTCTGTTGTTGCTGTTGTGGAATGTTCCCTTTATTAAGTAAATGTTGGTTTGCTGTTAGTAATAAAACTGACTGCGGCTTTTGTGCAGCACTGCCACTTTGAGTAATATTTTGTGGGCTAGATGTCAACATGACAGATACCCCGGTTTTTCCAATTAAATTTGATCCATTAGTGTCTAATAATACTGAACCGATCTTGTTCGTGCTTGCACTTGAATGAGAAAATACTGAGTCTGTGGTTGTTTGGTGAGCTGTATTTGCAATAACTGGTTTAGCCATTGAACCCTGCATTGTCACCTGTGAATTTTGTGAAGAAGCACTGGAACTTTGGCCTTTGTCTTGTAAACTCAACCGTCCTGTGGTATCTTGACCTTTAACTTCAGAACTTTTATTTACCACATTATTTATGTGTCCTTTTTCTTGACTTTGACCTTTCCCATCACCCTGATTATTCATTTCCCCCTCAGCGTTTTTCTTTGTCAGTGATAGTCCAGGCAGAAAATCTTGTTTTGTGGCATGCAATGCTTTCCCTGCTATAGTTGGTGTCTGATTTACTCTGGTAGTAGCTGTCTTCGTTACACTGTTAGAGACCGGCGATGATTTGTTGTTTAATTCATTTGCAATATGCACGGGCTTCGTAATGGCAATTTTTGTTTTTGTTGTAGTTACAGAACTGGTCTGAACAGCACTGACTTGGCTTAAATTCTCGGCCGTGCTTGTTTGGTTTGCAGCAATTTTCCGTTCAGCAGAAAAACCGATAACACTCTTTTGGTGCGCAGAATGGGTCGTAGTTGCCTTTCGAAGGATGTTTGGTCGTTTTCTTCTGCAAGAATTAGCTGAGTAAGGTGATGGCGCAGCACTGGTTGTTATAACAATACTTTTTCTTGGAGCATCCATTTTAACATTACCACTTGATGGCAACAATGAAGTTCTTGATTTCGCTGTGTCGATGATTATTTTACTGGCTTTCTCAACGTTTTTCGTCACATTCATCGACGTAGTATGATTGAAATTATTCTTCGACAAAACAACAACTTGCCCATTTGAATATGATATCGTGTTTTTCAAAAAGCTTACATCCTGGGCATTAATAACGACATTCTTTTTAACGGATTCTGAAATAACATGCTTTGATTCTTTTGTGGTTGAAAATTTCTTGTCAGTGTTGGGAGTCTTTTTAAAAATAACTTTAATGTTAACTTTAGGCGAAGCTGAACTTTTTGTTGGTGCACTTGAGGGTGATTCATTTGATGAATACTTTTCTGCAATCGCTGCTAAAGCCTTTAGCCCACCATATGCAACTTCCTCGTTATTTTCATCAGACGTTTCAGTGCTCGGCTTCACTTTTTTCTTTGCGTTTAGCTGCAACGTTTTCTCTACTTTCAGCTTTGTAACATCTTTCATATTTAGACCCAAATTTATCAAATTTCGTTCCTCTTCTTTAGTCAAAACTCTTCCTTCCTTCAACTCTTTCTGAATAATTGCCAATCGCTTGTTTCTCAACCTTAAAATATCATTATCACTCAGTTCATTATCCTTTCGAAAAAACTTTGTGTTTTCATTCTTTGGTGTGCTTGAATTCTTTCCCTTGGCACGATTGTCTGAATCTCCCTCGTTTTCGAATGACTCTTCGCTTTCAACATCATCTTCAAAAGCGTCCATCTCTTCATCTTCAAAAGCGTCCACAGATTGACTCTTTCTTGTGTAATCATGATCCTTAAAAAACTGTTTATTCTCAGCTCGTTTTCCAGTAAGCGTATTTTGAGAAGTGCTCTGACCCAGCCCTAGTCTTAACCATCTACTGTTATCTATGACTGGTTTCTTCGTGGTCTGTTTCATAGGTTCAATTTTCGACTTCTTTCGAGGCACTGTCAATTCTCCATCTCTAATGAGATCCTTTACATCGAATCGCTTCTTTCTTAAACGTCTTCCTTCTTTTGTTAAAGTCTCATCCACATTCAGTGGACTATTTTTTGTTAAAGAAAAATCATTTGCCATCTTTTCAGGAACAGCAACTATTTCCTTGACGACTTTTGATACAATCTCAGAATTCGATGATTGTTCAGCCTCTTCTTCAAACTCATCCTCATTTTCGCTCTCCCATTCTGTTTGATTGTTGGCAACGTTTTCTGAAGACGAAAAAAGCAATTTTATATACGACAAACAGCCGTTCCCTTGTCAAAATTAAAATCTTACATATTCCAGCACATAACGTAAAGGTAACGAAACCCAAAATGGATGGTTCCTCTATCGCTCCGGTAGCTCACCTGTGAGATCAATAAGTTGCTCATCAGGTTTTCTTAATTCTTGCATGATTTTAAGTCTTGCTTTCTGATTACATTTTAAGAAGGTTGTTTCCCTTCCGTTTAACTCATCGTATAACGCTTCGAGGGTCGAATGCAGTTCCCTTTCTGGTGTCTTGCGACCTTTTCGTGCCTTTACATTTGCATCAAATTTTTTAAATAGAGTTTTTAATGATGGGACATCTGTCACAACCAATTGAAAGTCTTTGTTGACATTTGTCCTTCGTAATCTTTTTTTCTTGACTGGGGTAGCTACAGGTATTGGAGAAAGTTTTCTTTTTCGCTTTATCTAAAAAGAAAGAACATTTTTCTTACCTTTAAGTCAATATAAAAAATCTCCTATCACAGAAAAGGTATTGTTGACAAAAATTCGAAAAACAAATGTTCTCTACATGGTGTCCCAAAACATTTTTTCCGTTTATTTAAAAATAACATAAATTTTACACAATGGTCTCACTTCTATTTGCTAAAAGCATATTACCTAATCAATAACGTTTGGTCCAATCCCCACAAAAATCTGTACAAGTAAAGAAAGCAGTATATATAAATATACTGCAAATATATATAAATTAAATTTGATGAATTTTTAAAATTAATGGTATTTTTATG